>CM064539.1:20620888-20807750 GCA_032716605.1 Paralithodes platypus
CGCCGAACTCCTAGACAAAGTAGAAAGGAAGGCCTTTCGTATCATTAACTCCCTCCCACTCACCAACTCGCTTCAATCTCTCTCTTTCCTTTGCAATGTTGCTTCTCTCTCGCTATTCTATCGCTACTATAATAAAATCAGTGTTCTGTCATAATCGCTCTCCCCGTGTAGACCACCTCCTCTACGTAGGGCACGTGATGAGCCCAGACTTGCATCACAATCCCACCCCTACTCTGTGCACCTCTCCCACCCAAGAGTGGAAACGCTTTACTCTCAGAACTTTCTTCTATTCAACAGCTGAGCTCTGGAACTCTCCTCCCAGAATCACCAGCTTTCCCTCACTCTATGACTTAAATTGCTTCAAACTCCGTGTGTCCAGGCATTTTGGCTCGAATGTCCCTTGATTTTGGCCACTGTCATACTCTTTCAACTCTGTGGGAGGCACTCGCTACAGGCTGTTCTGCGTTTTGCCTTCCCTCACTCACATAGACAAATCAAAAACAAATTGTTACGAATTTGTAACGATGAATGAGACGGCATAACTTGCATGAAGTCCTCTCTCATTTTCGGATTCTATATTTTTACAACACCATTTAAGTTAAAAAATACTTCTTAACCCATTTTTGTACCGTGCGACTCGTCCCCGTTTTAACTTTTATATGGCTATTGTTAAAACGATTTTATTTCCAGTTTAAACTGGGCCCTCTCCAGCAATTGTCAGCCTCGAACTATCCATCACTTAACCTTTTGGTACTGGAACACAAATCCATCGTAAACTGCACAAAGTCGTCTAAATATAGATATCATTGAATATCATATAGATAATCATTGAATATAAATATAGATAAGCATTGAATATAAATATAGATATCATTGAAGTATAAATATAAATTTATAGATTCATTGAATATAAATAGTAGATATCATGGAATATAAGTGTGAAATATAGGGTTTGCACTAGTGTATACCGTCACTTGAACATTAACAACTAACATTTCCACCGTTGAACTGTTATCTAATCATAACAACCTTACCTGATATCATCGCTGTTCCCAGAATACCTCCCACGCTCAATTATTATCTATATGGCGAGCTATAATATCTTGGTGGGAGACATTGGACGGATAGCTGTATGATAGCTTTATTATAAGCCGTGGCATATACTCCACACAACTAGTACACGTAAATGGGTAGGGTAGTAAGCACATCCTAGCATTATAGCCTACCGATCGTTTTAACCACTATTGTTTTGGTAATTTCCTTGATTTTTGTTTTCATTATCTTTAGACCTTTAGATATTTTAGTCCGCAACCATGACAGATGTTTCATATACCAACAAATGTTGCTTTAGTAATTACAAACAAGATTGTCCAAACTCGCTATTATTATTCGATATTATTATCAGAATCACATTAGTGTTGGCACCTGAATACATTTGTAAATTTTTACTATTGATTTTTCAATAAAGTACAATTAGGATTGATTCAGTGCAATGGGGTGTAATAAGTATGGCCGGGAAACACAGTGAAACCAGATATTGTATTTTAATATGATTGTATGCGCTGTACGTAGGTATGCATTTTGTGTTTAAATAAAAACGGAGGGTACTCATTCATTTTATTAACTCACACATAATATTCAACTCACAACTCAGTTCATCCAATAGGTTCTTATCATACTCAGTAAATACTCTCACACCATAAGCATTCCAGAGCTTAGAACAAGTTATTTCCTATAAATCCTAATGCATTATCTCTCTTTCTCTTAGACACAACCGTAGCTGCACGGGTATTATTATTTTGAAAATGATTGTGTATGTTTAACAGTAGATAATAATAGGTCATTAAAAGAGGATGCAACAGTTTAAAAAACTCATATATAACAGACATACAGTAGAATATTGTCGTGTTGGGATGTAAGTTTTTGATCGAATAAATAGAACAAACTGTTGTCTTCTGCACGAAACGGTGTTTAAATTGGATCTGAACCACATTTGGGAAGCTCTATCAAATCATTTTTTCAAATAATGGTTTGTGTACGACGATTCTCGCGTTTCAGTCCAGACGCCTCGATGTGTTTTTTTACTGCACGTTTTGTTTGTCCATGTTAACCTTCATACAGGAAATGTAGAAGGACAGTTTGGCATACATATTGGTGGCCTGGTCCCGACCGCATATATGCATATAGAGTATTTGTAGCATAAATTGTACATACTATAGGTATGCAGAATTTCCCGGTCGCCTTGGTGTTTGTGGCAAAATGGTAATTTTTATCGTGACTTAGTTTTAATAGGACTTGCAGAGGCTATCAACCATATTGGATTAGCTAAGCCAGCACACTAAGTCAAAAAAGAACGTCAAGACTGAAGCCTCTCCGAAAACTCCAGTCCCTTGTGTTTATTTATTTCTTTATGTTTTAGTTGTTTGTATTTTATTTTATGTTTTTACCCTAGGTGGGTCTAAGGGGGGGGGGGGGAGGAAAGAGAAAGGTTGAACATGAAGGAAAGCATAAGAGTGAAAGTTGGCGGGAAGACCACCTTGCTATGTTGTTTTTGGTTGGTGGGTATTTTATGTTGTGGTCGGCATGTGGTGTAGTCTATTTTGTGTGTTTGTTTTGTAGCTAGCTAAGATCTATGTTTGTTTGTATTCTTTCTGTCAGTAAAATGTTATTATTTATGTATAGTTGAGTTAATAATATTGTCTAGGTTTAATATTGATTTACTAGTTGTTTTATTAATATATTGGGTCTGGTTCCACTCTTTCGTGTATTATTGTTATGCTACTTTTGAACCAGGTGTGATATCTGAGGTCTTGTAGTTCATGGGTTTCTTTTATAGTAGCTAAAGTCGTCAGGTCTTATAAGTGTTTTATCTAGTCTGTTCCATATTTGAGTTGTTTGTTTGTGGATATGGATATTAAGGGGTAGAGTGTTTGTGTGTTCGTGTATCTGAATTATTGTTGTCATCGTGTATGGGTAGCGTTGGTTGGTGGCACATCTTAGTGCTATATTTTGTATTATTTGTAGTCTTCTGAGTTGCGTTTTACTCAATGTGCGTGTAGGTATAGGGGGGTATTCTAGGATTGGTAATATGAGTGCTTTTACTAGATGTGTTTCTATTCTGGTGTTTAGAGCTGAGAAGCGGTATAGTTTGTTTAAGGCCACTTGTGCTAAATTTGTTCTCTCTGTTACGTTTTTTATATAGCCGTTTGTACTAATTGTTAGGCCTAGGAGTCTTCCAGTATTGTTTTCTTCTATTTGGTTGTTATTGATTTGGATTTTTCTTTTTGACTCCTAGTTGAATGACGGTGAATTTGTTGACATTTGTTTTAATTTTCCAATTGTCCTCGTAGTTATTTATTAACTCGGCTTCTCTTTGGGTCCTCCTAGCCATGATGGCTCTAGATCTCCCTCCATACCCTACAATCTGTGTGATGTCATCTGCATATGCTATGCGTGTGCCTGTTTGTGAGGGGGGGTAGTCACTAGTGTAGATGGTGAATAGTGTTGGGGATAGTACTGATCCTTGACGTACACCACAGCATATTTTGATTTTGTCACTTAGGGTTGTTTTGATTTTAATTCGGGGTGAATGGTTATCTAAGAAATTATTTAGTAGCTTTTCTATTGTTATTGACAGATTTAAGTTTAGTCACTTTAGTATCTTGTATTTCAGCCCTAAATGCCATACCTTATCAAAGGCTTTTGATATGTCCCTCAGGATGACATGGCACTGTTCTTTGTTGTTCATGTTGTTTGTTATTGATTTTGTTGCAAGAGCTAGAGCATGTGTGGTGCCTCTTCCTTTTCTGAATCTGTATTGTGAGGTGTTGTATAGGTTGTGTGCAGTTAAATTTGTTCTTAGTCTTTTGTTTATAATTATCTCTAATATTTTCCCTGGTACTTCTACTAATGATATTGGTCTTTGGTTTTCTTTGTAGTGTGGGTTTTTATTGTGTTTGGGGATGAGTTTTATTATTGCTTCTTTCCATTTATCGGGGAAGTATCCTATTGAAAGTGCTGAATTGAGGATAGTGTTTAGGGCTGAGTCAGGTAGGTTTCTAAGGATTGTTTTGTTTATTCCACTTTCGCCTGGGTAGGTCCCAGACCTAACCAGATGGCTGGAGTAAAGTAGGAAAGCAGAGTAATTGAACAGAGGGTAGGTCACACACTCACACATGTATTGTATATATATTTGTACGTACTGAACAGTTACATTGAGAATAATGACATCGACTGATAGAGGTGAAAGTCTCGTATAGACGCCTGCAATGGTAATTGGTATGAATTGTATTGAACGATTCTGACATGGTGATGTATGGTGTTGAAACCTGCGCACTGAGGCAGTGTTTTCCCTTAATATTTCACTGACTGTTGTTTATCATACTACACTAGTGTACCAGCTGTTAGTGTAGGTGACTGTAGATACACATAGTAACCAAGCAAACCATTTTAGCTGAAACCTGTACACATTGGTTCATGGCAATTCTTTCTTCAGGCAGAAGCAAACAGGTCTGATGACAATGGCGTGTATACTGTGAGGTCTACAGCCAGATGGTAGGAATGTTGTAGTTGTGTCACTGGCTCCCAAGACACTAATCTAACTGCTAGTATTATACTGGTTACAATGGTGGTGTTGTAACCGATTTGATAATCAGTTTCACCCTCTTTTTTCTTTAGTTACATTGATCTTTTATTCCGACATTTCAAGTATGTATACCATATCAGGACTTAGCCTTTCACAACTTGATGATGAAAGTTCCAGTGACAAGATTAGAGAATTGTTACCTGGGCCAACGTATTGCGTGTCATGTGTATTAATGTTCGTATTGCGAAAAGACGGTAATGTTTTACCTGAACCTGTAACATTGTTCCCATAGTATCAGCTATGGAGTGTCTTAATTAAGAAGCACTATGCTCATAGTTATCCCTCACATGCAACAACAAGGCGCGTGAATATTATGATTTTAATATAATATCAATCTTACCAACTACCATTATTTTATTCGAATGGTGACCTCCAAAGATAATCTAAATAACTTTCTCATTTATTCCAATACCAAATTAAATCCTAAGTTCAAGTGCATTAATATATCTCAAAAACATATATATCAATTGTATATTAATTTTTCTTTATCTCTAACTCCTGTATGTATATATGTATATATAACTGAATCAGCCGAGCTTCACCACCCTTAAGGCCGCGTCATAGAGAGGTCGACCGCGACCCGACAGTAACCCGAAGGCAATGACTTGCACTTTTCACCCGAATTCACCTGAAGTCCCCGAATGAGACTCGTACCCCGACTATGACTAGAAAGCAATTCGAATGCTACCCGAGGGACTCGAATGCGTCTCGAATACGAGTCGATGTTATCCCGTATATTACTCGAAAACTAACCAGAAGTTGAACGGAATTGAATCGACCATGAGTCGAAAGCTAATCGACGGTGACCCGAGTAGCCGATACCAACCCGAGTTAAAACCGAATCACACCCAAAGTAACCCGACTTAAAACCGAATGAAAACCGAACCCCACCCGAAGTCAGGAACCCAACCGGAATGAAACCAGAATGTATATAGGGCCCGTGCGTGGGTGGCAGTGTACGATAATTCGGGCCGCTCCAACTGCACACAGGACTGCTTCACGTGGTTCCGCCCATCGGCTCGCGTTCGGGTTTGATTCGACTTGGCTTCGACTAGCCTTCGACTTACATTCTAGTCATTCGGATCACGATCGAGTAATCATCGAGTCTAATTAGAAATGTCGGACATGTATCGAGTCATTTTCTAGTAGTATTCGGATATCCATCCAGTCATCATCCTGAAATTCGGGTCAGCATCGAGTAACAGTTGACTTTCGAACAAGTTTATGTAGGAATTTTCCACTGAGCATCGAGTCTAATTCGGGTTACGGTCTACATCATCGGGTCTAAGTCCACTTAGGTTCGATCAATTCTGGTATGAATCGGGTTAATTTTTTGACTCGAAAGTGACACGAATAGGTTGAATGCGATCAGAATATGGTAGAATGTAAGCCGAATACGACTCAAATGTAAATCGAAGGTGACTCGAGGATTTCCCAAAAGTTAACGCATACACTAACTTTTGGCCGAATCACCCGAACATTCGGGTGATGACCAGAGCATGACTAGAACGACTCGAACATACCAGAATCATACCCGATGTCGCCCGATTATCGGGTCGAATACACTCGAAACCGCAAATTTTTTATTTTTTTTTGCAAGTCATTGCCTTCGGGTTACTGTCGGGTCGCCGTCGACCTCTGTATGACGCGACCTTTACTGTCTGTGTTTGTCTGTTCTGACAACACTTTTAGTTCCTCGTTTTTTGTGTTTGAATCATATAATACCTATTTAATTAAAATGAAGGTTACTATTTCACATATATTTCGATACGTTTTTTATCCAATATATAAAAGTGCAAATCAAATATTCAGCCAAATGGCAAGGGACTGGAGTTCTCGAAAAGGGGGTCCAGTTCTGACGCTATTCTTGACTTAGTGTGCTGGTTTAATAATCCAGAAGGGTTGATAGCCTCTGAAGTCTTATTTTAATTAACTAACTAATTAAGCCAAATGGAACTCTTAATACATTACACTACGAGTGTACCTAAATGGGACTGGAACATACGGTTTTCGATTACATCACATACATAATCAAGAACACAAACATTAACTAATTATAATCCATTGTGCACGTCTACTATAATTTCCTCTTAGGCTGTCATTCACCCATTGCCTTAGTTCTGATGGTCTTGGATATGTCAATGGAAAGGGATTAATCTTGTACGAAGCCAATTTTTTAAGCTGGTAATTCATGCCTCAGTCGGTATGTCATAGATAATTGTTATCAACAGTTAAGTGTCTATTCCAAACTTCCTCTCATCCTTGTAGTTATTAGCATATATATATATATATATATATATATATATATATTATATATATTTTGTTAATGAGATATAGACTGCCTACTTGGAGGAAATGTTCCATTCTATACCAAATTGTAAGACCCATATTCCAGAGTACCATATATCCATGGCATTAATGTTAATGTAACCCTCGTGCTACGATATACGAGAAATATAACCCCTCCAGGATTAAATTAACACTAAGTCGGGCTATCAGGATTGTAGGCGTAGCTGTCACGAGTCTGTTAGAAAGGTCTGTTAGAAGAAAAACATTAAAAGTCCTTAGCAGTCTTGTGCTCCTACACGCAACATTAATCGACGATGGAACAGACTAGTTTGGTTAGTTTGCACGTATTAATACAATAATTGTAGCTGTCATAAATATATAACTATTTAACAGAGTAAATTATAATATAACTCAACCATTTTCATAATCTTGAATGGGAGGAAATATATTTACTAGAACATATTGTTCTAGTACGAAGCATGTTCCACTAGAATCTTCCCGAGAGAAGGATTAATGGCTGCCTTGGTACAGTTTTCAAACTGAGCCCAGGTCAATAACGGAGTATCAGGCACGTAACCTGACACGAGGGACATATGCCTGCCTAATTTCATGTCAACAGTATGGATTTTTGAGGTATCATCGTCCTTAAATACAATGTCAAGGACTGGTTTAACAACTTCAAGATAGGTAGTAATATCGTGATCTTCTTACGATTTACCAGCGATTTACCAGCCATGTTGATTAGTGAATTGGGTAGATTGAGAATATTTGTAAATCCAAGTCGTTATGCAGCGTTGAGACACCGCTGCCACAAGTGTTATGCGAGCTATATAATGTTTGCTGCATTTATTTGTGTTCGTTAATGTCACTTTCGTGAAGCTGAGAACCTGAATAAGTCAACTGGGTCAGAACTGTCTCGGATAATAATATAACAAGGATATCAATCTCTCCCAAAGTCACAGAATACACAATTTCGGTTCACACGTTTTATTTCTTATTAGCTAGGGTACATATATGACCTACATCAAGTCTCATCTATAATAGAATAAGCTTGAATGATAATTTATCACAATAATGAACACAAATACTGTGAATAAAGTTCACATAATAGTTGGAACAAGATGAACTCGTGAATCAAGTACATAAATTAATAATATAGTAAGTCACTAGAGAATCACAATATAAATAACACAGAGAGGTTGGTCTCAAAAACTTGCCTTACTGATTTGCTTAGCTTTTTCTCAGAGGTATATATATGAAGCAGTAGATAGTGACAAGTCATATGATATTATTTATTTAGATTTCAGTAAAGCTTTCAACAGAGTCCCTCATGAGAGATTGATGAGAAAGGTTGAGGCACATGGAATAGGAGGATCGTTGTTGGGATGGATTAGGTCATGGCTAATTGGTAGGAAACAGAGTCAGCATAAATGGTACCAAGTCAGAGTGGGGAGCAGTCAAAAGTGGTGTCCCCCAGGGATCGGTATTAGGTCCCCTGTTGTTTCTTATATACATAAATGACCTAGATTTAGGTATAACTAGTAGGATAAGTAAATTCGCAGACGATACTAAAATGGGGAGATCAATTGATTCAGATAGCGATATAGAGTGCCTCCAAAGGGATCTAGATACCTTACATGAATGGTCAGTAAATTGGCAGATGAAGTTTTAACATTGACAAATGCAAGGTATTAAAGATAGGGAAGATGCAAACAAATGTTAAATATAAACTAGCTAATTTAGAATTAGAAAATTCAGACTGCGAGAAAGATTTAGGTGTGTTTGTTAGCAATGATTTGAAGCCTAGAAAACAGTGTATAAGCGTTCGTAATAAGGCAAACAGGATTCTCGGGTTCATCTCTAGGAGTGTGAGTAACAGAACTGCTGATGTTATCTTAAAACTTTACTTGTCATTAGTGAGACCCCATATGGATTATGCTGTCCAATTTTGGTGTCCTTATTACAGAATGGACATAGATTCATTGGAGAGAGTACAGCGTAGAATGACAAAAATGATCCATAATATTAGAAATCTTCCGTATGAAGAAAGGTTGAAGAAATTAGGTTTACATTCGTTAGAGAGACGCAGAGTTAGAGGGGATATGATAGAGGTGTTCAAGTGGGTTAGTGGGATTAACAAAGGGGACATGACAAATGTACTAAAGCGCAGTGATAGCGAAAGAACTTGTACCAATGGTTTCAAATTAGATAAATTTCGTTTCAGAAAAGATATAGGCAAATATTGGTTTGGTAACAGAGTTGTAGATGGGTGGAATGGACTACCAAGTGCTATAGTGGGATCTAAAACGGTAGGGAGCTTTAAGATAAAATTGGATAAGCATATGGACGAGAAGGGTTGGGTGTGAAGGGGGATCAGCCGGGTTGGGCCAATCAGCGCTCTGCAGAGCCCCATAATCCTGCGTTAATCTCTAACCGTTTTGGTAAGATGATCCTCAGGGTATTAGAGTGTTGAGCCTATAATTGGGCTTTGTAATTGAATTGGTGTTGTCTGGGACAGGGATCTGCCTTGCTTAGGCCCATCGGCTTTCTGCAGACTCCCATTTTCTTATGTTCTTATGTAAAAACAATAGTTAATATCCTGAAGGTAACTGGCAACTGCTAAAGGATTAGCCGCCAAAGGTAGATCAAAGTTACTGCGTCATGTACACACAATAAATATTTGCTATAGAAATTAGGATATCAACTGAGGTCTGAATAACTAGTAAGTTAATTCATAAAATAAAAGACATAAATCATAATTAACTCAAGGAGTTACAATATTGAATAATAATTTAATTCAATGAGAAATAATTATGAGCCAGTACGCTTGGCTAAAATCGTCTCGCCATAGGTTAAGTGCGACGTAGGTCTGACAGGAATTCAAATCAGTAATTCATCAAGCTAGGCCTGAGGATGAAGTCAGGGAGCGACATCTTGCAGCAAAGTTCTACTAGAACACGATAAAAACTCTCTCTGTGTACACATATTTTATGCTCACGTACCCAGTCAACAATACACATAAAATTAAGATCTGCTGGGTGTTCACAATAAATTACGTGTAGTGCGATGTATAAATATTATGAACGGATATGTGTAAAGCTCAGATATAGAATACAAGAGATATATTCCCAGAATTATACATATATCAATCCCTGCAAATAGAGTGTGTACTGTTCTCTCAATACGAGGGCGATAGCAAATAAGAAGAGAATCATAAATCTCTGTATTTACGTTAAATTGAACACTGCATATCTTACTCACCCTTCGCAATATTTAAATCAAACACTTTATACAACGAGAAGCACTTAAGTTTTGGATGGAGGTATAGGTGACGTAGGCCATGAGAGATCTGGGCACACATAGTAACGGAGTCTGACGTAATCCAGGTGGACCCCAGACACACACACACTCTCCCACCAGGTGTCCTCTTTCCTCACTCGTGACACAACCCATCGTACTTTAAGGGGAGAATAGCTAGCCCCTACGGAAGTACTTCCGAATTGGGTTGGTCTTTACGTATTGCATGCGTCCAATTAAGGGAATGCTCTACCAAGCCCAGCTGTACTTTACGTATCACATGTGTCCAATTAAGGGAATGTTCTATCAAGGCCAGCCTCAATTTTACCTACCAAATCTTGGTTCGGTCAGGTAATATTATGATTTAATATTTAGTCACGGGTAGAGCTTCTCGAGGTATAAAAGGACATGACAAATATAGTTTTTGAATATTGCTCCCTTTATTAACATTCTTAAAAATACAATGCACATATGATTATGTGGTGGGACATATTCTTTATTTATTAAAAATATATACAAGGAGGAAGAGGTATATAGGAATTAGTAAACATTTATTTAGTGTGTTATGGAATTACATACATTTGGTCGTGATTATGGAAAGGAATCTTTATTAAGAAGGATACTGAAAGGGTGATTGTTTCTCCATCTCTGCGTTGTTGTAACGGTGGGGTGGTCGGAGTAGAGTTGCATCGGAAAGCAAGGAGGTGGTTGATGCCTTAATTGCATAAACATCTCCTCATCGTATTCCAGATCGGGTCCTTGAGGATGAGTCACTGGTAGGGCGGGTCATACTATTTTTTGTTTTCAAAATCTAAGACGAGGGGTGTTTAAATACTGTGTTTTTGTGCGTTGAACAGGAATATGAAAACCATTTTTAAGTCTGATAACCCTAACCTACATCAATTTGCACTTGAAAGTTTATTAAATTGTTGATATTCTTATTAGAGTAGTTAGCCGTAAAAAATGCATTTTCTCGTTTTCTATTATGGATTCTCACGTTTTCTCTTATAGAGCACTATTATAATTCAAAGCTATTTGAATAATACATATTATTATGTTCCTTCCAACAACCAACTATACTCCTAAAATCGATTAATGAAATTTACAAACACATGTGGCAGTCCGTGGATTCGAATCCAGGATGCTCACACCGAAAATCAACACCTTATGCATCGCACCACGAAGACAGTTAAAGAATGGTGGACACTGCCTACGATTTATTATGCAACTTCGAATCCTGCATATCAATCTAAGCATGTACACACATCCCAACTGCAACTCACGTAGGCTATGCATATGTGAATGGAAAGAGCAATTAATGGGGCCTTAACCACTAGGGAAGTCCTCTCGATAAATTACCCCTGAACCAATATCAATTATTATGTTCCTATAAAAGGAGTTTAATTTCACCAAATTTTAGAAGGAACAATGAAGTGGATAAGCTTGTGAGTGATATTTACCCTGCTTTGGTTAACCAATGGAGCAAAGCTAACCCACTTTTCAAGCCACCTGTTATTAATAAAAAAGTAACAATAATGTCTAAACTCAAGGAGGTCTGGAAACCAGCAGTGCAAGTCTCTCTTGGGAAGGGCAAACTTGATGCCAAAGAGAGATTCTCTGGAAAGTTAGACAAGCTATTTGATATTTTGAGTTGCAAGTGTAAAATTATCAGTTGTGAGGATGCAGGTTGTGATGGCTGTGAGAACCAAGCGCACATTAATTGTTCTTGTAATAGAGAGAGAAAGATCCCAAGAAAAGAGCTTGGCTATGTCAAAGGGCAGAAGGAAAAGACTGGTAGTAAGGGACCGCACCAAATGGGGACCCCTGATGTACAAGAACACAGGAGACAGGTAAAGAAGATAGAAAGGGTTAGCTTTGCTCCATTGGTTAACCAAAGCAGGGTAAATATCACTCGAAAGCTTATCCACTTCATAGTTCCTTCTAAAATTTGGTGAAATTAAACTCCTTTTATATGTATTATTCAAATAGCTATGAATTATAATAGTGCTGCTCTATAAGAGAAAACGTGAGAATCCATAATAGAAAACGAGAAAATGCATTTTTTACGGCTAACTACTCTAATAAGAATATTAACAATTTAATACATTTTCAAGTGCAAATTGATGTAGGTTAGGGTTATCAGAATTAAAAATGGTTTTCATATTCGTGTTCAACGCACAAAAACACAGTATTTAAACACCCCTCGTCTTCGATTTTGAAAACAAAAAAATAGTATGACCCGCCCTAAATTGTGTCGGCCCCTTCTTTTGGGTGAAGGGGGTGGAGGGGGGAAGATTAACAGGTACCTTTTGGAGGACCCTAGAGGGGGCACGGGCTGTGTTTTTAGTAGGGCTGACTGTTTCTTTCTCCTCCCTATATTCAATTTGGGTAACGCTCCTATTTCTAGTTGTTTCTTTATTACTGCTATTCTGCACTCTGCCGTTTGTTGTTGAGGAGGGACTCTGCACTCTGCCAGTTGTTGTTGAGGAGGCCTTTCTTCTTCTTCCGTTATTTCACTTTATTATAGTGGAGAGGAAATGTTCATATTCATAAAGTTATCATGTTGCTGAATTAATCCGAAATACAAATGCAAGTTATAGTGTCTACCATTGAATTGTATGGCAGCTTTGTAATTGGACGTAATTGTACAGACTGAACGGAAGACACACTGAAATTCAGAATGTTTGCACTTTTTCAAATTACCACTGAAACATAAAAGCTTTTCTACTACCCGTGGTTAACAGGCGTTACATATATTATATTTAATGTCGGTATGGTTGGCTGGATACTGTCTAAAAAATTGCTTCACACTCAATTACACTCTATATTAAGCGCCAGGCCACATTAAACTGTACGAAAGTTAGATTCAGATATCTCGTATAGGCTATTACGAAACATTTGACCATTCATTTATACAAGTTATTAGGAGTCTGGTATGTGACTATAGAATAGAGCACAAACTCATATTACTAAAAACAAAAGAAAAACATAAACAAATACTCATATAACAATGCTCCAATTATATTACATTCATCTGAAATGCAATCAAATATTCATAACAAAAATCATGTTCTTATACAAAATGATGAGTCGACTCGTATGTGTAGCAGTTTAAATATATTACATGTGCCATATACTTCTCAAACAGATTGACAGTGTAATGGGGCAGCAGATACATGTTTTGTAAAGACCATGTATAAACATTGTGAATCTCTAAATTGAACAATAATTGAATAATGATAAGCAAATATTATGTTAATGAGTCACCTAATAAACAAATGCATAACCAACAGGCAGAGGCTATGTATTAGTCTATTATATATATATACCCGAAAACAAGATGATTTAATACGCAGCCAGCATCTTTGTGTACCCCTTTATAAGATACAGCCACTCATTACAGTAAAAACACTTCATGCTACCAGTATTGCCAAGGAAGGTGGTTTATGAAAGGAGTATTACACTGAATATTTATCAATACTTTCAGTGACATAGTGAACATTAAGTGCATACATGAATCGTCTTGCTAGTATTTGCAATACTGTACATCCAAAAATGTCCCCGAACGATAATGTTAGACTGTAGCTTAGTATATCCAGGGTTTTGTTGTGATTTTTACTACTGTGCCGGTATATAAAATAGTATCTGAGTGTATTGTAAAGTAATTCATACCTGCCAAAATATCACTATTAACCACATCTTCAGACTCTGGACTGTAATCTGACGTTTTTCTTAATTTGTTTGCCTTGTAAACAGAAGTTTTATGCATTTCTCTGTAAAACGCACATACAATACTGCAATACATTTTATATAAGCATCTAGTACTTTCAAAAACAAAATCGCATAGCCTAATCCTCTTTCTATAAAATTGTTTGTTTCTACAATTAGGCCTACTTGTTTATAATTTCAAATTATCTTAAATTAAAACAGTAAATATGACTTTCCTCCTGTTGTCTCTGGTTTCATGACCCATGAAGCAGTAGGTTCAACAATTGAGAAACTAACAAATGTGATAAATGTGAGATATGTGACACTAGTACATTATTATTACTGAAAATGGATTGGACCCAGAGAGGACAAGATCATTTTCTCTCCTAACTGAATTTGTTTAAGGGGATAGTGGTTGTTTTTGTTGGTCAATTTATTCAGTTATTCATATAATGTTTAGTTTCCTCGCTATGTTTCCATCAAACTTTAAAAACAACACTAGACCCCCCCCCCCCCCTCTTCAAGATAAATTTGTAAATGTTTCGGTAAAAAAAAAATTGCCCGGCCAAAGGCCGGTTCCTCTTCCTTTCCATAATGCAGTTGGGTCTGAGTACATGATTAGATTGATAACCAAAATTCGAAAATGGATATTAATCGTGATCGTGTACTCAACCTTTAACTGTTTTGGTGGTGTAATGGTTTAGGTGCTTATGTTCTGGGTTTGGTGTCCCGAGTTCGAATCCCGAGAGGGCCATATGCTTTCATTAGTTTATTCAAGTACATTGGAGTTTGTATTTGATATTAATGTTAATGAACGGGGTGTTACTTAATTACTGGCTCGCTATCGCTTGGCAGGACAAAATCGTCACCTAAATGGCACGAAAGGTCTTAAAATTGACAACGAAATGGGGCGAAAGGTGTTAAAATCATCAAACTAATGGTCTTATACTTTCAAAACTAATGGAACTAAACACGAAGGAGAAAGTGGTCCAGAAAAACGACCCATCTCCCCTTAATAATCTTCACATCGATCTATCTATCTATCTATATGCTCAGGCCCAATCCCCATTTTGGGGGTAGCCGACTCAAGACAGAGCAAGAACAGGGAAAACACAAAACAACATAAAACAAAAAATAAACACAGATAAAAAACACAAACTCTCACACATCCAGGTCACCCAGGAGAAGACCCAGAGACCAGGGTTACCAAGGTCGCTCCAGTACTCCCCCGGCCCCTGACCACCAGGACCACCAATCTTCACATACGGTATATATATAGAAAACTTGAGTGTGCATAGATGTTTTTGTTTAAAGTTGTACACTCACATACTGTCTTTTATTGTATAGCTCTTCTTGATTGAATTGAAACGGAATCGAAACGTTTTATTAATTTGTTACCGGACAAACACTTTTCTGATGGGTAGTTTTGCATTACAAGACCTCTAATTTGGTCATAATGTAGATAATAACAATTCATATATAACATTGTGTATTGAATGGCTCATGACGGGAAACAAGATAATTCATCGGACAGAACTGAAACATTATTTTTGAGTGTAGAAGGGTAAAGTAATGTTTTAGCAAGATATGGAACATATTTGAAAAGATACTTGCAGCTTCCAGTATTCTCTAAACGTTCGGTTGACAATGAATCGATGGTTCATAAGACACCAAAACCTTTTGCTATAATTCAAGACCGTAAATCGCTTGGTCTGGCATATGAGATTACGGATTCTCAAATATAGTTCAATAATTATACTGGCAATACTTGAGACACTGAAAATAAACTAAACTAGTTATATGGAAGCAAAATATGGTTGATTAACAGTGACTTGAAGAGACACATACATTTCTTTTGTATATTAAATATCTTGGGCTACCGCTGTTATAACCAAAGATAGAAAACATTAGTTGCTATCCTTTGTTATGACCGCATGCACAATTTGTATCTACACTTTGAAAGTTATTTGATAAATTTTGGTTGTGTAGTTACAAGCAACACATGCGGCTAATATTGGCACGTGGCTCGTCTCCCAACAGTTGACTCTGCTCACACAGGACTTTTGAGGGTCACGGGGTGTAGGTAAAGGAAAACGTAAATATACCAATGAAAGACACCTACACTATGTGGTGCTATACGAAGCATATATTAACCATGAAAGTCTTTAATTTGAAATCCATCTACGTTAATGGCTTGGTTCAGCCAGGCTATGGTTGCATTTGTAGGAAGAGCTTTAAATTAAACCAAACCCATCACTCAAGGGAGATGGTAACAAATCATTGCTGAGATGTAAAGAGTCTTTCACACCTTTGGTGGTGTACACACTTGGACCACCGAGCTGCGGTGCACTACCGTATACCATACGGGTCACGTGACTCTTGACCGAGGTGAGTTAATCAGACATGTCGTCATTTACGCTACTTGGTAGTATTTCAAATGAGCTGTGGCCTGGAACCTCATCCGGAGAAGTGCAAAACGAACCGTCATGGCTTACTGGAGACCCCACGTGAGTGAATGCAGGTTGCATGATAATACAAACACGGTTATATGGAATAATGTCACCTAAAGCAATTGGTTGTATCCCTTATACAATTTATTAAAGGGCGTAATGGTGAATGGTATATATATCAAGGCAACAGTTATTGTTTTTTGTTTGCAAGCTAGAACATTTGTAGAGATATCCAAACAAATAAGTGTGTAAGTGTGTGTGTGTGTGTAAAGCTTTGACATCTGCAGTTCTATAGTCCTTTCCAGCCTACTGCTTTAATCCCCTGGCAACTGTTGAGGCATTTCCCTCAGAATCCTTCACCTTCCAACTGTCAATCTATTTCTTGTCACTTCAACATGGCAGTCGACCCATCGGCTTGTCACTAGTCTCTTAATTACTTCTTCGTCTTTTATTATGAATCGACATAAGTTACTGGTTCTATTTTATTTTTCCCTAATATCCTTTATGCAATACTCATTCAAATGATATGTATGTTTCGCTCTTCATAGTTTGATATGCCTTTCCTGATTCTTAAATTATTTGTGTAGATTTCCTCATAGCTAAGTAATAGATTTTGCTTTCCATTAGTGTTGATCATCTAGGTGCATTTGGCTATATTAATTTTATTTTGTTACCGCATTTCTGAAAATAGTGAACTTATATTTTCTATGTGGATGAGGTAGTCAAAAGGCAGAGCTGCCTGTGACGAGTTACTCCCACAGAATTGAAAGAGTGACAGGGCCAACATCAAGGCACGTTCGAGCTAAAATGCCTGGATACACGGAGTTTGAAGCAATAAAAGTCATAAGGTGAAAACAAAATGGATGTTTGACAACTAGATGGGTATCGCCTGGAAATAGGTTTCCGCTCTCATTTTCTGAATATCCCCCCGATAATGCAAACCGACAAAAGAAAAACCAAACTGCGTAAGTTTATCGCCTAGTTAGTTTAGTTGTAGCAAGTCCTAACTTATTACATAACTTATAACTACATTGCGAAAACTAAATACAAAACTTGCAAATGTGAGATATAAAGCAATTATGGTTTCGAGCAGTAACTCATGTTAAGCATAAATATTGCTTTACTATATTTGACCTATAGCAACGCACCAAATTGTATTTTACTGAAAACGATACCTGCATCCGAACAATCACCATCCAAATGTATGTGTTAAATCAGTTTAGATACGTCGTCATATTTTGGTTTTAGTTAGTGTTTTGGGTACAGGATACAACTACATACAGATATCAAGAAAATGGAACGCAATGAGATGAGAATGGTGAGATGGATGTGTGGTGCCAAACTGCAATATAGGATATCAAGTGAAGAGCTAAGGAGAAGTATTGCAAGAGTAGCAGTGATATGAGATACGTACTAGTAGGCTTGGATGGGTTAGACATATGGAGAGGATGGATGAACAAAGTTGGGTGAAAAGATGCAAGTCCATGAATGTGAAGGGAGCTGCACTAAGGGGCGGACCTAGAAAGACGTGGGATCGGACTTTGCAGTCTGAACATAAATCAAAGAACCTGACAAGTGAGGCAGTTCTTAGGAGGGCTGCCTGGAACGCCGCCATTAGTATGTGAGACCAGAACCGTTCTTCATGTGGAGCACTCGGTCTTTAAATTTGTGTACTGTATGTATGTGTATGTATGTACATTATTCTGGAATCTCCCAGAACATAAGTTGGAGTAGCGGGTTATCAAGACTTCTCTTACATATACTGTAGGTAATACTTGATGGAGAAATTACAGTCACATGAAAAATAGGTTAGTTATTATAAGACTACGTTTATTGTTGTGTGTATTATTATTTTAAAGTATACTGATTGACTGACTAACTAATAACATGCTTCTATTGACCCATTCAAAGCAGTTATACAGTCGCCACATACGTTGTGCGATAAATGTTGCCTGTATCTGGTCCAGTCGACCTAAAGATCTTCCTGACACAGCCTTAGCTTAACAACCCAGAACGTCCACTTGGAACCTTCATGGGGTAAAGTGCTAGTAAATCATCCATTCCATTTTGGGCATCACTTAGTTATACTCTTTGAATCTTTAAACCTTTACAGTTTGGTTTTCATTAGACGATATTACTCATTACAATCGACCTCTAAAAATAAAAGAGATAATCACTATCTTTAATTTTCATTTGACTCCTATAGGTAATTCATGTGTTGTTGCATTATATCAACACTGTTGTTCAGTAGACTTTGCAGGAATGAAGATAAGTAACATTATTATTTTAATATGATGATGCATTTAACATGATTATATATTATTTTCGTTTATAATCATATTAAATACATCATCATATTAAAATAATAATGTTACTTATCCTCATTCCTACACAGTCTACTGAACAGCAGTGTTAAAATATGCAACAACACGTGAATTACCTATAGGAGTCAAATGAAAAGTAAAGATATTGATTATCTCTTTCATTGTAGAGGATTGGGTTTAGTAGGAAAGAATGGTAGAAATTGGGAGTTGAATCAGTTGCTGTTCGCTGATGACACAGCGTTGGTGGCGGATTCTGAGGAGAAAGAGCAGCGGGTAGTCAAAGAGTTAGGTGTTGTTTGTGGGAAGAGGAAGCTGAAGGTGAAAGTCAATAAAAGTAAAGTAATGGTGTGTACTAGGGGTGATTGTATGGTGAATCTAGATGTGAGGCTGGATGGGGAAATATTTGAGCAAGTTGAGTGTTTTAAATATCTAGGAGGAACGATAAGCAGGAATGGAGGTATGGAAATGGAAGTAAAACAGAGTGTATGTGAAGGAAGGACAGTTTTCGGAGCAATGGGAAGTATGTGGAAGGTGAGAAATCTCGGAATGAAAGTTAACAGTGCAATGTATCAAGGAATTGTTGTGCCAACAGTGATGTATGGGGCTGAGACATGGGCTCTGAAGGCAAATGAGAGAAATAAGCTGGATGTGATGAAGATGAGCTGCTTGAGGAGTAGGTTATATGTGAGGTTACTCATAGAGACAGATTAACCCTTGTCGAGCGGGGGCTTTTGGGCTTATTTGGGCATATTCAGGCCCTCCTGAATGATAAATCAAGTATCTGCATGAAAAGAAATGTATTCAGCAAAAAACTAGGCGCTAAAAGCTTCAAAATGAGACCAGAACGAGCTACGTAGCCCTCGTCGTTCTCAGGCAGCGTTTAGCGTATAGCGGCATATTTTTTCCCACTACGCTCACTACTGGCAACGCTGCCGGCCTCTCGAGAACAGAGGGAACATGAGTCAGTGGGCGGCGGTAAGCCCTGGGAGTCGGCTGTCTGGCCCGCTGCGCTCCCGGCCATTTGCACTCGATTTTAACCCTTTAAAAGCCTTAATAATGCTCCTAACTTGCTGCAATTGGAGGCGGACTTAATTCCGCCCCCGCTATGAATGGGTTAAGGAATTAAGAGATATGTAGGAGAGTGGGGCAGCAGGAACATTTGTCGGCCAGAGTGGACAGAAGGGTGCTGAGCTGGTATGGTCATGTTGTACGAATGGAAGATGAAAGGCTTACAAAGAGAATATGTGAGTCAGATACAAGGGGAGATAGAGGGGTAGGAAGACCATTGAGATGGAGAGACTTTGTAAGACAAGCTATGGGTGATATAGGAATGACAATAAATCAGGCAAAGGAAGTAGTAATAATCAGGAATGAATGGATAATGCTAGTGAATAGATGAGTGAACATATGGTCATTTGGGAGAAGGGGTCGGGCGCCAGTTGGACTAGATAATAGTCCGTCAGGCGCCTGGCCCGGGGAGCCGCTATATATGAATCGTGGGCCTGGGAGTGTGGTGGGCGGGCTTGCGGTATTGGCTTGCTGCCTGTCTGCCTGCTGAGACCGGAACCTCTCCGGGTGGTCGGGTGCCGGGGGTGTGCTGGAGGGACCTTGGTAATCGCTGGTCTCTGGGTGACCTACTGTAGATGTGTGTGAATTTGTGTTTTGTTTTTGTGAGTTCATTGTTTACTGTTGTGTTGTTTTGTCCCTGTTTGGGCTCTGTTTCGAGTCGCCCCCCCCCCCCCAAAAAAAAAAAATACAAAAATAAAATAAAATAAAAATAATAAAAAGGGTAACACAAAACAAAAGAAAAAACAAAAATTGGGAATGGGCCTGAGTACGTAGATAAGTAGATAGATTATATATGATGGTTTAGGGAATGATCTTTAGAAGTGATGCGATTAAGAATCCAATGTATTAATGCTCTGACTCCTACATGTACTTACATATCTTATGTCCCTTATGCTCTACAGTATATATTATATTATTACTTTGTGATCTGGTGATACTCTGTACGTATGTGTAATAATATGTGCTGATAGTCAGTGTATTTTGTACTGTATTTGTCTCCTTGCCTCGTTCAGTTCACCGTTCGTTCTCCCAGCCACTTCGTCTTCTGTATTTCACTTACATTATTGATTGGTGAAACTGCCTGCAATTCAATCTCATGTATTTCACATCTTCACCTGTCTTATTCTCTAGCGAACTCAAACATATTCTGACATACGGAGCCCTGTATGTTAATTTAAGAGTTAGAATTTTGAGTTGAAGGAGCCAAACTACCCAAGCGGCGAAGCAAACTAGCGAGCGAACTAGCGAGTGGGAAACCAGCTAGCCCGCAAACAAGCCTTCACACCTGCGTGCGTCATAGGGGACTCTGCAAACTACTTGATGAACGACGCTATGACGTAGATTCGACGCCAGGAGCTGTGATTGGGCCAGGCACCTGTTATGCGACTCGAGGAGCTGTGATTGGAGCGGGCACCACCCCCCGCCTCCTGATTCGTTCCTACACCATCATTGTTTAGTATATAAGACTCGAGTTGTGGGCATTCAAATCAGTCTCATTTAGAGTTGGGGAAGGTGAACTTGCAGCTGGAGGAAGACGGGGTGAAGCATTATAATGGGTTTGTGACTGTTAGTCAGATTATATAAATGTGTGTTAAGTGTGTTCGGTGTAAACACTTACGTTATGTTGGTTAGTGAGATATGTGATTGCGAATTAACGTTAACGCTACTATTATGTACTTAACTATTTTAGTTGACTAACTTGTGGACTAAAGCAACTCTTTAAGTAATTGGGTTATGATGAAAGTAATACTATTGTTTTAGATTAATACTTAAGAGTTCTTTCATTTTCTTTTAACCCGGCAAGCGCGATAGGCCTCACGGAAGGCTTCCTATAGGGAACGCGATAGGCCTCACAGAAGCAAGACCATAAAAAAAGCCTTCCAAAAAAAAAAAGGGCCTATCAAAACAAAGGATTTTGTCTCTAGGTGAGATAATTCCCCTCTAGTACTCATCCATGTGTTTCTCACCCCTCCCCCTTCCCTCCTTCCCCACCTTATTGCCCCCTCCCCCCCCCTCCTCAATTATCACCTATTTATCCTCTTATTATCATCATTTATCGGTTATTTTTCTCTCCCGCGATAATGTAGCACAAGTGGGTTACATAAAAGAACGTTATGCAACACCCAGACACCGGCACACACCGCCCCGCTCGTCTCAGTTGACTCCCAGACAGCGAGAGGGGAGGGCTGCCTGTGGCTCTCTCTCGCCTGAGATTATGACCGGGTGGCCAATATCTTCGTTTTTCACCACCCAAATGCTTTTCCCACTTATTTTAGCACTCTTGAAGGTTCATATATACATCATATATGTAAAATAAAAGCATACCGAAAACAAATAATGCTTTATATTGTAAATATAACGAATTCTGTCAGAATCCAGGGCTAGAAATGCACAAATAACTACCCTAGCACCTAGGTCTATATCGCGCTTGTCAGGTTAATTAAGCTTACATTGCTTAACGGTGCTTAGTACGGTGATGCTATTGTCTCATATTAGTAATATCGCCTTAGACTAACATGGCTGTGTTAATATTACTTCTAGTGATTTCCTAAGCTGAAGAAAATTCTTTTAGCTTCAAAATATTATTTTTGCTTTTCATATTATTTGAGTGAGACCTGAATCGAATCTATGAAGCGATCCTGTAACTTTATTTACTCATAATCAAACCTCAATGTTACGTGGTTAAGAAATACATTTAACTAATTATTAAATATATATCTAACATTTTATGTGACTTTGATATTAATCCTGATGATAATAATAATATAATACTATTAACGTAAGACAAGAACCAAGAATAATTACATTAAATATAATTAAAAAGACATAAGAAAACTATCTATTAATTTCAAAAAGGGTAAGAGACAGAAATATTCTTACTTTAATATTTATCTTTCAAGACTTTTTATAAAATTAATAGTCCTTCTTTAGCTATAACTTATTCGGTTCATAACCATAGCCTACTAAGCTTCGGTTAAATAATAATTCTTTATAAATACTACATGACTTTAATTAGTTTCAGTATTTTTCATAATTAAAGAGTATCAGTCAATAAAGGATACTAAGTCCTAAGATCCAAAAGGAAAGGAAGCAACAACAGGAAATAATTTTATTAGATTTTACTTTTGTTTTGCCTTCAGCTGACTGATACCTTAATATATAATCTCTGTGCTATCTAGATTCATCAAGTTAACCACTTGAGGATCAAGATACGTAACAATATATATATTTCAAGTGTCGATCTCATTGTCCTCTCTAAGCAGCGTATTTGCACTATTGTATAATTGTTGTTCACTCTACAACTTCTTAATGGACTTCAACTAATTGTCTAACGTGACCTAGATATATGCTGGTCATCCTCTCATTGCTAGTGATATGTGTCTTGTAACAACCTATTAGAATTAGTTTAATTTATTTGTATACTGTATAACATAATGCATTAACTGTCTCTCTTGATTTCTTCTTTTTACCATATATTCCAAAATACATCCCCACCTTAGTCTCACAGTGTTCTTTCTCGTCTTTCACCCATCCCCTTGTCCCCCTCCTCCTTCTACTGGGTCTGAGGGAAGAAGACGTACAAGTTAAAGGTGAACCACACAGAGACACCTGGACTGTCACCATCACCATCACTATCACACTTCATCATGACAACCAATACTGTCAACTGTATTATCAACTTTACCAATATCACTTCCACCAATGTGATGGCTCTAATATCACTGTCACCATCACCACCTCCGTCAAATGCATCATCAATATCACTACCATTAAATGTATCAGTATCCCCTCCATTACCAGCATCTCCACTGCTATCACTGTATATTACTCGCTTCCACCATTTTATCCCTGTCAAAAAACACAATCACCATCACCATCATTTCAACCACTACTATACTATCACCACCATCACCACTACTTTTACTAGCACTTCCTTCACTGTTACCTCTTTTACGACAGAGAAGGTAGTAAAAGGAGACTATTGTTACAGGAGAAACAAGGGGGTCTGGTTCATAGAGTAGGAGAGACAAAAAGGAGCTTAGTGGAGAGAGAACAAAAACATACTACAGGAACGACAATTACTACGAATGAAAACCGTAGGAATGAGCGAGAAAAGGCTAGTACAGACAAACACTAACCAAGCGCCACGTAGAATATGATAACTAAAGTAGATTATCCAAGGAAACAAATAAAACTAAATACATGAATTATGTAGGAAATAGAAACGATGGTCAACACAGTAAAAAAAAAAAAAAAAAGAGAGACAAAAACATAGAGGAAATGGTGACAAACGACAAGGACAAGAAAGAAAAGTGGAAAACAGAGAGAAAGAAAGCTACAGAAAGAAAGGAAATAGTGGTGGACCAAACGTAAAGAAAAACAATGGTATGACTGAGTGAGATCCGCAGGTTAACTATAAAGGAGAACAATGTATATGATCATTGAAGCAGAGAGATAAAGGAATTACTAAAGTGATAATATGGGTACAGGGACAAGACCATGAAAGAAAAGGGAGTAACAGAGAACGATGATAACGTTAAGAACAGGGAGAAACAAGATAAAGGCCACCGACGGAGAATCAAGATGGATTAGCAGTAATTATTTGCATAATAGAAATACATCTAAATAAAGACATGTACAGTAACTATATATATATATATATATGCGTAAACACTTAGAATAGGATAAAGAATGCTAGATAGAAAGGGAATTAATGAAGAGAGGAAACTGTTACAGGGACAAGAGGGAATTGGTAGCAGCAGAGAGAACCAGACTAATAGATAATAATACAACAAAAAAACGAACAAGAAAGGAATGACTGTCGGGTTTATATTAGGATTGTTAACCCCTTCTGTACTGGTGATGTCATTCATTATATTCTGGCAACTACTCGCCGATTATATTTAGTTTAGGAAGGGCGTCTACCAATTAGAAGGCTTCTGACTCACTCAATCCTGTTTGCTACCATATATCCCTCCCAAGCTTCATAAATTCGTCTAAATGTAGCTGAACAGAACAAAAAACGTCACCGGTACAGAAGGGGTTAACACAGGGAAGGTGTTGATTGGTAATTAATCACTCTTGGACAACACCACAAACTCCACACACGTTTTAATGAACCCAAAAGTTTTCTTAATTAGTGTGATTCATCGGATTCGCTTAATGTTCTTCTGCTGCCAATACTCTCCTGCTTAATTAATGGAATATATTATATATTGTTACGCTGGCCAGCTTGCCAGAATGTGCTCGGGACTCGCTAGCGCTCGCCAGGGCAGTTATATGGGCTACAATAATCGTAGAACGATGTTCTTTCTTTCATAGAGTACATGTTGTCACAGACAGATCAGTGGTGATCTTTATTCTTGTCTGTGACACTTAGAAGTATTTTATATCATTGCTAGAATATAAGATGCATGGTGTGAAGTTAAGGAGAGATAGAGCTGGGTAGGCAGCATGGTGGTAGTTTGTGCGTGTGTATGTACGTTTGCCTCCCGCGCTCCGAAGAGTTTCCCACGCCCGTGATTGGCCGGCGGCCCTGTCGACGTCATAGAATGCTTGCTCTTCATGACGTAGTCGTCTGTGATTGGCGGCCGCGGTCCTGGGATGGTGGTGAGGGCTCCTATCCTTGAGTCTCCTGCAGAGCTAGGCGGAGTGTGCTAGTTCCTACATGTCCCTTGCAACCTGTCTCCCATATAACCCTCTATACTACTATCTCTCTCTCTGAACTTCTTCGGTTTCATACTTCTCTCTTTATTCAATTACTTATCCCTTCTGGTTCTGCATACGACTTCCATAGTCGGCCAGTCGTATTACCAGCACCAGCTCTCCATATATGTTTGCACTAGTTTTAGGGCTTATTAGAGTCATAGTCAAATGGTACCATAGTGTTGGGTGCTCCTAATTATTGAGCTGTTCTCTCTTATTATTTAATGCTAGACAGTGGAAGGTATCTTTGATCATTGCCTGAGTTATGTATGTGGCAAGTCAGAGCCTGTACAACATCGACGAAGCTAGCTAGCCTGTAACCCTTGTGCATATTTTCCTTTGCGAGTGTAGCAGTATACGGGTAAAGGGCTTTTGCCTACTCTTACCTGTATGATTGCTACCTAATTTTGTTGACCTTTATGGAGCGCCAGGGCAAGACCAGATACTAGAGATCTGGACTTACCAAGAGAGCCTCCAAGTCACTTAACGTAACATAAGGGAAATCTGTTCAAGGGGAGGCAGTAGGCTACGAGCATGCTTGCGCTCTGTCTAGTTTCTTAGTACCTGTTATGCCACTGCTAGACTTTATTAGTGAGAAAGACAGCATTGTGTTTATTAACTTTAATTGTGTATGCTTTAGGAATTATTCACGCCTTATTTTAGCCTAGGTTGGTGCATAGTGCACAACCCAGTTTGGCTGTTAAGTTGGCTAAGGAAGTACTGTTTTGAGTGGCGATTATTAGTGCTGTCACAGAGTTGTTGCACTCCCTTGTTATATATATATGTATCCTATATTAACGAGCATCTTAGAGCATCAGACGTTTTCAGAAGATTCTTTATCTGATTGCTGTAGGACTAGACTTCCAGTGTTTTCATAGAGCATAGTAGAGGTTAGTGTTGAGTACAGACTCACACTAAAGTTAACGTAAGCATATACTCCTTTATTAAATATTATTATAGTTTATTCAATCTTATTATAGTTTATTCAAGCATTGTTATTACTTAAGAGCATTTTATTAACGTAAAGTACTCCTGTTGTGAGTAGGCTTTGCCGTCATCGGTAAGCCTTTGTAGAAGTGCACTAAAACCCAGTTAATTGATACCCCGTTATCCAGTAGATTAACTCTGGAGGGGTTTAAGTGTTTTGTTCACCGGCGTAATAGTTCGAGGGTTTGGAATTAGCGTACCGTTGTTGCAGATATAGCCTATCATCTAGTCCAATATTGAGTGCCCTTGTTTATTTCGTAGTGCCGGTCGTAACAAAATATATATATATATATATATATATATATATATATATATATATATATATATATATATATATATATATAAATGTTGTTAAGAGATAATAAATAGAGGAAGAAAATATACAGAGACAGAACATTAGTTTTATACAAGTCAGATATGTTCTGGGCAGTAACATTATTTATTGAGTATTTATATCTTCCTTGTTTAGATATCCCTTACAGCTGAAGTAAAACTGTCTAATGTTTATGGAAAAGACAGTTGCACTCTCACATTCAGGTAGTTTAAGGCGTGTTCCCTTCCACCAACGTTATTTACTTTGGCCAGGCAGCTGCTTCTAAGATAAACTTTAGTAAAAATGTCGCCACCAAGAAAAATCTACCTTCAGGATAACAGCCGATAGTTGTAACCAAGAGTTCCGTAATCTTCTTAGAACAAGGTTTAATACAATAAATACTTTTGTACATATCCGTATAGTCCTTAAAATTATTGCGTGCGTTTGTTTTGTGGGCATATGTTGCATGTGTCGTTGGTGTGGGTATCCCTGTGTGTATGCCCGTTTGGTGTACTTGTATTAGTGCATTATATATGTGCTTTATGCGCATGTGTGGCGTGTGTGTTTGTGTGTGTGTGTGTGTGTACGGTTGAAGCACTGAAGTATCACAATACAATATCCGTGAGCTAGACAAAAACTCCGCAAGTTTACCCACACTGCTAACAATATTACATTCTCAAGATGCACTTCTTTCCTTTACCATCCATTCTCGAGATACACTTCTATGTTTTACCACCGTCATTGTACACAATATATCGACCTAAATTCCAGTTATCGATATAATGTCTTAAACTCATTTTACAAGCAAGGAATTTGCCACATCATTGTTATAATTAACACATAAAACTATATAACTACGGTTTGATGAAATCTTTACTTTAAGTATTTTGTCATCACTCATGTCTCTATATTGTATGTAATATCAAAATGATGGACATTTTTATCGCTACATTATGTTTTAATGTGTAGGGTAATTGCTTGCGCATCCTTCCGTATACTATACTGAATACAAATACAAATATTCTTCAGTTTGAACGTTTATAATAGTAATTATATCCGACAACACCTTATAAAACATAAGCACCAGATTGTCATAATATTTGAAACTTTGCTCTCAAAAAGCCGTAAATCATACTCACTGTATTTATCAATATATAACTAATGGTGTAGAAATTGTGTTTTAAAGTGCGCCCTTACTGCAACAAGATGACAAATATGGAGACAGTATTCAAATTAATCTTTGATGACGTTAGTTTATTCTCGTCAAACTAGCGCTTGTTCCAGAACTATCGATCGGTATTTTTTTGTTTTTTTGTTTTGTTTTTTCCTGGAAGAACTTCCAAGCATTTTGCGCAGGCATTGGCAACTGTAGGTCAGTAGAGGGGACTCAAACTCCGCTAAGTAAGTCAGTAGTGTAGTTCTCTGAGGTGCTATTAATTGGTAATTCAGTAGCTGCTAAACAAAAGTTCTCAAAAATAGTTAGTCGAATAACTGTCTTACTAAAATGAACTTTAATGTATTTGCAACGCCAGATAATTTTAGTTGGCGGAATTGTTTCAAAGTATAATTCAAACACAACTAGACTAGTTTTGTCAAATTGTTTACCTGAAAACGCATTCGTGTGCATGCGAATTATTAGCCTAAATGGGTTACGGTACTGCTTTATATTTAACTCTCCTTTAAACGAACTCAATAAATACAAACTAAATGAAACTTTCATATGACTGTCAAATATTAGGTGCAAAATGGTTCAAAATTCTACAGAAATAATGCCAAAGTAAATCGAGGCAGTGAAAAGTTTGTGGTAAGAAAGTAATCCTGTGTCTCCTAAAACACGCCAGACCAGCCACGTATGGGCCACAACTTCCCACTACCCACAGTTTACTATCACTCGCACATCACCAATGGCATTATATCACAGTCAAATTTACATCAGTGGGAGTCTGCACCCATACGTATGGTCTCTTTTTCTCGAAACTGAATATCTCTCTCTCTCTCTCTCTCTCTCTCAGTGGATCGAAGGTAGTTATTAGAAAGAACCTGTTCAACATATCCCTGGCTCTAACAAGAATACCGCCAACGTCAACATATTTTACAGAACGTCCACTTTGTCTTTTCGTGAAGGGTCGTTTTCCCCGGCATCCCCAAATGCCATATTCTTGCTACAACCATGTTGAGGCATTTCAAACACGCGGATAACATGTTCAGGGACAGCCTTGATAAGATACCGGTCAATTTCTTGAGACTCAATATTAACCACACATCCTTACAAAGCTATAGCAAACCGTGGTTCTTGTAAGGGGAATATAAACAACTTAGGTCAGTTAAGACATTGTGTTTTATCTTAAAGATACAATCACCAGCACATGTATCTTGTTCAATAAAATATGATTAACTAGAGTCTGAGCATGGAGTGATAACATTCACTGAGTTCATAATCTATTATCGTCTAATATTAGCGAAACATGTAGAATAATCTAAAGAAGATGTTAAAGGTGTGGTGAATATTCCTTGTCCAGTGAGTAGGGACCCAAATATATTGCATTCCGAGATGAAAATATGAAGGAAAGAGTTCACCTTAGTAATTTCCAATTCCATAAAGTTCCAAGATGAAAGTTTTCTCTTCAAGCTCAGATCTTATCTCTCAGTCATAATTCAGGAAGTGAAGGGAGAGAACACATGTTATACAACCAGGTTAAAAAACATTACTACATAGGGGCACGTTGTCCATTATTATATTTGCTCCTGCTATCTAAAACATTACTACATAGGGGCACGTTGTCCATTATTATATTTGTTCCTGCTATCTAAAACATTACTATATAGGGGCACGTTGTCCATTATTATATTTGCTCCTGCTATCTAAAACATTACTATATAGGGGCACGTTGTCCATTATTATATTTGCTCCTGCTATCTAAAACATTACTATATAGGGGCACGTTGTCCATTATTATATTTGCTCCTGCTATCTAAAACATTACTATATAGGGGCACGTTGTCCATTATTATATTTGCTCCTGCTATCTAAAACATTACTATATAGGGGCACGTTGTCCATTATTATATTTGCTCCTGCTATCTAAAACATTACTATATAGGGGCACGTTGTCCATTATTATATTTGCTCCTGCTATCTAAAAGATATATGGATTTTAAATATTAAGGATATAAACAAATTATCAGTGACAAATTTCTTAAGAAATCAAATATAACAATGACGAAGTTACATGAGCTTTTAATACAACTTTTCGGAATAACATTATTATCTAAGAGAGCCTAAGTTCAAGTTATGAAAAATCTCGATCATTGAACACAATTTATTTCTATACCAATACACATATAAACCATTACATTTACCTGAATAACTTGCCGGTTTAAAATGGTCGAACAGTTTAACTCTGCCAACAAAAGAAATAAAAAATAACGATTCAAGCAAGGGATGGAGACATGAAGATTGATCCTCACTGAACTGGAACAATAATAAGTAATAGCACCAATGTAAAATATTTTCATCAAACACCTGTTTTTTTTTTTCTTCCTTCGAAAATTCCCATGCGTTTCGAATGTACTTTCCACAGAAAATTACCCTTGATGAAATTACACAAATATTAGTGAATTCCAGATTCTTATTTGCTAATAGGTGAAAAGATTCACCTCCACCAGCCTGGACTCAACCCCTGGACCTCTTGGTTGTGAGCGCAACCGAGGGCCACAGTAGGATAACGCACACAAAAAGACAGAATAGAGGCAGTGTGTGTAAAGGGAAAAAGAATAATGTAAAAGTGCTAAAGGAGTTAGCTTGCTTGGTATAATGGCGTAGGGATATTGCGACCCCATCGCCCTTCATTTGTGTGGCGCAGATAGTCCCTGGAGGTTGGGCCTGGGAGTTCCACCTCCAGATGGATGGATCCACTGATGGATCAGTAAGCCTCGAAGTTGGGCCGTTTGCCTGCAAAGAACCCTGTTTTGGCTGATCCTCCCTACCCCTTTAAGGGAAAAAGGATTTGGCTACTGACTGACTGACTGAGAATGGTAAATACATAATGTAAGTATGCAGCTATGCTAATTTGTTATCAACCCTTTTCTGCAGAATGATTAATTTACTGTTCTTACAACAAAGGGGCAGGGGGTTAGGAATCTTCCTCCCCTTGTAAAATTCACCTACTAGACGAGACAGAGAAAGGGGCGACGGAACGCAAAACTGGTCCCGGACACTAAGAATTGGAACTTTACCGGCTGGTTTCTGTTCGGGCTCTGTCTCGAGTCAGCCACCCCAAGCTATGGGGTATATGCTTGGGTATATACATAGACACATACATACAACGAAGGGTTAACTTCAAGTCTAGTAGAACATTGATACAAATTCATCCCGTTCAATCACATAACACACTATACTCCCACATCTATAATATCTGCCCAAACTGGGTTGCATTAGCAAACCTACGTGATATATATTAATATCCCTCTGAGGATCGTATGCAGTAAATCTGACATGATAATACCATTCAGATCAATGTTTAATCCGTCACAGCTGAAGCTATTATAATATATTATAATCAGTTGGGTGGCAGCCAACCCATGTGTGTTGCATAATACCTTCAGCAATGGTAGGTAGTTTTGATCAACATTTAACAAGGCTTATATTTCGTTGAATGCCTCTTTCAACTGAATTGACCGCTTGCCCACTGAGGTATGTGTTTATTGATAGTAGACCAGGAGTAATCAATGTAAAGATAGGCTCAGTTCCACTCATGACACTGATAAATTACAGAAAATCAGCTTCGACTAAAGAAGTACCTCCTTCAATTATTGTTGTTATTTAAGACATTGTTTTTTAACTATGAGTGACAAAATAAAATAAGTAAATCTTTAAAATATATACAGTTCTGATAAGCAATAGTGAATGAGAGTTGCAGGGTCTGGTAAATATGTTTGGAACAGAGTGCAAAAAAATGAATCTGAAGGTAAATGTGGGGAAGAGCAAGGTTATTGTCTTTGAAAAAGGTGAAGCAACAGAGTGTGAGGTAAGACTGAACGGTCAGGCTGTGGAAAATGTCGGCTCATTTAAATATCTGGGCAGTGTGCTGAGTAAAGATGGGAGTATTAAGGATGAAGAAGTGAGGGAGAGGGTGCATCAGGGGAAGAGGTTTGTAGGAACGCTGAAAGCAGTAGCAAGAAATAGGGTTGTCAGCATGGAAGTGAATAAGTCCTTGCATGACAGTGTGGTAATCCCGACATTGACTTACGAAAGCAAAGGATGGACGATGGCGGAGAGACTCAGACCAAGGGTGAGAGGGGTGGAAATGAGTTACTTGAGAAGTGCGTGCAGAGTTACATTGAGGGATAGACAGACAAATGAGGAAGTAAGAGAGAGGTGTGGTGTGGATGTAGACATGCTGGAGAGTGTGAAAAGGAACACCTTGAGATGGTTTGGCCATATGGAACGTGTGGGAAGCGAGAGAATGACTAAGAGGGTGTATGAGAGCGAGGTGGAAGGATAGAGAGGGAGAGGTGGAAGGATGGAGTTAAAAAGTATATGAATAAAGGTGGTGCTGGTTGGGAGGAGGGGCATCGACTGACTGGGGACAGAGGTGCATGGGGGCGTTTCGTTCGAGGCCACCCCTTCGGGGATCACGGCATCAGGCAATAAATAGATAGATAGATATTTAAGTTTTAGATTGAATCAATTGTAGCGTCCTGCGTGAAACAGACGCCACACGTGAATGTCTATATTGTTGTTTAGTTCTGCTCATAACTAAACTTCCCCAACAAGGAATCCAGTGTTGTGTCAGGTTTTTAAAGGTGTGTTATTTTTCCACTTGCATAGTATAATATATAAACACTACATAATAGCGAGCCATCATTGTATGGAGAAATCCGGCTTCCCCAGAATTTGTTTCTATCGACAAATGTACAAATTTAGCTTGCTGTCAAAACAAAAAATATATATGTTGGCTCGCTACCGTTCGCCGGGAGGATAATGACACCTGGATGGGGGTAGGCGTCTTGGGGCAGTGGGCTGAGTGGGGCCGAGTGGATACAAGCCAGGGGGAGAGGAAGAGAGAGAGAGAGAGAGAGAGAGAGAAATAGCGAGGTGGGCTCCCTTAAAAGAAATATAAGCGGATAAAACGGTGAGAAATGTGTACGCCAGAATAACATAGCGAGGGTTAATAAACTCCAGGAGGGGTGGAAACGGATTTTAACCATAACAACCCCTGCTGCAAGGTCGGTTATAGCTTGCTTTATACGCTCCCCCCCCCCCCTCTTCTCTCTCTCTCTATATATATATATATTATATGGTTGTGTTACTTATTCACTAGCCATTCCGTTGTATTGGCTGCATATTTTCATATACAAAACACAACATAAATTAATGCCGATAACTACTCAGCACATAATTATTAATATCAAACATTCAAAAGCCTTACACTCATACCATTCTTACTTAATAATTTTGATTCAAAGAATTTACATTGTCCTATAGCCTTCTAATAGTAATATTTTTTTTATTTATCATTAACTCTTAATAGTGGGGCGGCATAGCTCAAAATATCAGGATTTTTCATTTTGTGATAAAAGTATCAAAATTGGCACGCACAATCAAATAGTCAATATAAAAAAAAAAATAAAAAAAAAAATATTGAGACATCATATGTTTACTCTACAGTGACTTTGGCAGCCTCCTATCAAGTACTTTCCATTAGAGTTCTTAAGCACTGAGTTTTGCCCCAAACTGTATACCCTGGTAGAGATGTCAAACTAGTATCAAATTACTTGTCTGGAGATGGGTAACAACTTATATTAAGACACTGTTTGGCCGGAACATTGTTCTATTGACAAATGTAAAATTTTAGCTTGAAGAGAAGACCGGATGGGCTTTTTATTATTTTGTTTTATTTTTATTGTTTTTAAGAAGTTTGCTTCTTTTGTTTTCTTTTTCTTTTTTAGCCTAGGGGAAACACTGAAATATAAATAGGCTACCAAGTGATAAGTGGGATCAAGAACGATAGGGAGCTTTAAGAAAAAATTGGATAAGCATATGGACGAGAAGGGTTGGGTGTGAAGGGGGATGAGCCGGGTTGGGCCAATCAGCGCTCTGCAGACCCCGTAATCCTGCGTTAATCTCTAACCGGTTTGGTAAGATGATCCTCAGGGTATTAGAGTGTTGAGCCTATAATTGGGCTTTGTAATTGGGGTTGTGTGGGACAGGGATCTGCCTTGCTTAGGCCAATCGGCTTTCTGCAGACTCCCATTTTCTTATGTTCTTATGTTCTTATATTGCTCTCAAATGGCAAAAGCAAGCAAAATCCTCACTAAAGATTGAACAAAATATCATAGTGGGATCTAAAACTGTAGGGAGCTTTAAGATAAAATTGGATAAGCATATGGACGAGAAGGGTTGGGTGTGAAGGGGGATCAGCCGGGTTGGGCCAATCAGCGCTCTGCAGACCCCCATAATCCTGCGTTAATCTCTAACCGTTTTGGTAAGATGATCCTCAGGGTATTAGAGTGTTGAGCCTATAATTGGGCTTTGTAATTGATTTGGGGTTGTGTGGGACAGGGATCTGCCTTGCTTAGGCCAATCGGCTTTCTGCAGACTCCCATTTTCTTATGTTCTTATAATACAGTAAACACTAGTTATCAAACTATAAGGTAGTGTAGGCCTAGGCTTTCTTTGCTGCAGCTGACATGTCTACTTGTTATGTTTCTTTCAATGAATACTTTAAACCAGAATCAAGAATGACAGGAAGAAGTTCAGGCTTATGCATAAATTACTAGTGATTGTTATGTTTCATTTTATATATTTATTTATTTATTTATGTACTGTATATATTTATATATTTTGTATTTAGTACCGGTATATAATTATATATTTTTGTTTTCAAATTCAAATTTACCTCCTACATAATTATACCATTGTTTTTTTCCAATCTTCACTATAGAACATTTGGATTACTTACCGATACTAATGTAATTGACAGGTTTCCCTAATTCATTAATTTCATTGGAGGTGTTTGGTGGTGTGGTGAAATTAATAACAAATGGATTAAGTACCCCGTTTAAAGAAATGCATTGTAAAAGCAATGACTTCAGTAACAACTCAAATACAAAGATATTGATCACCATACAAATGCTTTGTTATTCAACAGCAAGTATCACAGCTGCTCAAGCAGGAAGTTATCATTTATTGAAAAAGGGGCTTGATTGCAGGTTTTACCAAATAATAATAAAATTGTTATATAACAAGATAATTGTTCGGAATATACACTCTTTGTTATGCCCATGGTATAAATAGTATCTATCAACACCTCCAACAACACAGTACCAGAAGGACAAACAAAACGCAAGGACCAGAGGAAAAGCACACCCTTCATCCGTGCACATGACCTGACCATTTTCCGATTGCTGTCAGAGGGCCCAACAAACACAAAACACCATCTTGCCTTGCTCCTTTAGCCCACAGGAAAGGACCAGGACTCCTCAGATCAAGGAGAGAGTATCCTAGCCAAATTGACCAGAATAAGCCAGCTAGGTACGAGACAAGCAGAACTTGGTTCTAAAACAGGATTTCTCCCAGATTCGAGACTGGGTTCTTGGTCCAAAGAAAAGACAGGCTTCCCTCGATCCGAAGATAACATTGGAGACTAGCATTTCTGTCCAGTGTTTTGGTCAGCCAGCTGCATTCGAGACTAGCCATTCAGGTCCTAAATCAGAACGACTGTATACGACACCAGCAAGTGTAAAGGACAGAAGAAAATTGAGGCTCGACTCTCGTCTCTCTGATCAGCAACACCTTGCATGTGAGCTGATACCAGGCGCTGCTAGTAGTCAGATTCCTAGCCTCCAAGCTGAACAGCACTACCAGAAGAAAGAAATTGCTAATGGTCCGATCCAAGTCCAGCCAGAAACGAGAGAGAAAATCAAGAAAGAAAAGTTGAAAACAAAAGCCACGAGAAAAATCTTTAACTCCCCCTCCGACGCCAGGGAAATCACTAAAATAACAATAACTATTAAATACATCTCTACCTGAGAGACCCTTCTGCCTCCAAGTAGTATTTCCCCTTTGGGAAACCAAAATACGTATCCCTTATCCTTGTATTCCTGCTGAATAATGTTCATAATATTATAGCCAGGCATTCTGGTTCGATTTAATATAGAAGATTTAAATAGTGAAACTTGATTTACCATCACTCTCACTCGCTCGCACACACTTAATAATTAAAAGTAGAACATATCGCCAAGATATATAAGAGAAAACATGAACTCGTGAGCAGCATTATTTAGACTCACTTAGTTAAAAATCCGACTCTGTGATATAATTAGCCTAGACAGCCTAATTTGCCATTTCCGTATGTATAAAACTATTAAGTACATTCCACCTTGATTTAATGTTATGGTTAGCTGAACCTAAACAATCTCAAAGTCATCTGATTGCATGTGTATGCACATGTATCTCAGTTATTGTATTAGCGATTTAAGTTTCTAATAAAAGTAAAATTCCAGAAGTATTATAAGATCAGATATACTTTCCCTTAATTAAAACAAATAATTTGCCGAGTATAAGAACCCATAATAAATAGTAATTGTATTAATACATCGACCACGTGTGGTACTCCGCTACTGTACTTTTAGAGATCGTACTCAAAGGAAAACGCGTGACTGTACATGTCTGCTCAGACTCGAGTAAGGTGAGATTCCAGTACCTTTTATACTTGCATATTATATCTATCAGCTATAACTTAACTATCTATAAATTATTTATGTATTGTGAATGTAATATTGTATTTTACCTATGCATCATTGTAGTATTGTTGTGTGAACTATTATTTATGTGTGTATTAATTAACCTGTCATATTTTAAATTTCGTATATCTAGCCTTGTGTTTGATTGTAGATATATATTAAATCTTATAGTCTTCCTGTTGGAGAACTCGCCAAATTACCAGATTTGCAGTAGGAAATTACTTGTTTGTATAATGATCCCGTTATCTATTTGTTCACAGTATTCGATTGAATATGATTCAGAATAGGACATGAGCTGCAGAAACCTAATGAAGGCTAACAAATACATGCATATATTATATTGAACAAAGTTTTGTTGAAGCTATTCTGGCAGAGACATTATCCGCATAAAGATTACCCGCACAAGAATGCTTGATATGCAGGTGTATTTATTGGTTTCTTATAAGGATCCAAGCGCGAAACAATAACATTTGATGATTGATAAATATTTATTTGTAATCTTATAGTTTTTTTTTTTTTTTTTTTTTTTTTTTTTTCTATATTCCAACTACACCCTCTCGGGCATAGGCTGAGAGCCTGTACATTCCACCGCTCAACACGGTGAAGCCCGTGAGGTCTTGTTCCAGTCTGGGGAGTGAGACATGTGAAGCAACCATCATGGCTCGAAGCAGCTCCATCTCTGAAGCGGCCGGTTGCTTCGCTCAAGTGCTTCACCGTCTCACCCTCCAGACTCAGACCCTCACTCTCAGAACGCCACCTATTGAGCAGTGAACTCACTAGGCATTGTCCCCCTGTAACATATTTTGAATATGGGAATATTCATACAGTGTTATTTAATCAGGGAACAATGAGGGTATTTTTTTGGCATTTCGGTGGGCTTTGTGGTAATGCACTGATACTAGGTACAGCACAAATTCAATCCCAATAATATCTTCCCATTGACATATCGGGATTTGAACCCGGGTCCATTGGATTACCAATCCAGTGGCATGACCACTCCACCACACCTCCCCTTTACCGCATTTTCCCTAAGTTACATCAACACTTCTTGAGTTATGTGATGTCTAAATGTTTTCGATCTTTGCTACATTGATATTTACCAAATTATTGAGCAATTGGATTTCGTGTGAAATGCTAATATATTGTTTATTCTTATTAGCATTCATATATTAGCAAATGAAATACAAGAAATCAAATCAAATCAAAAGCTAATATATTGTTTATTATTATTAGCATTCATATATTAGCAAATGAAATACAAGAAATCAAATCAAATCAAATAAAAACAAATAAATAGTCACCAAAAGACCCGAAAATAGCAGAGTAACCATATATTATTGACTGATACCCAAATTCAAAGACAATTTTTAACTTGAACCAATGAAGGGAACTGGCATGACATTTAATTAGTGGTAGAAAGTTCTTTCTTTACACCAACTTTCCTCATACACACCAAACTCTATGGATGATACGCAAATGTACACGCTTATCAGAGGAGAAGACCTACATTGGTTCTGAGTTGGGATGTGTTTGTTTTTCTGATTGGCTTAAGTAGGATAATGTAATCCTTTTTGTACGATACCGAATATTTCGATTAATTTTCTATAACACATTAAAATATTGCCAACAATAGGAGCAATACAACATATATTAACACATTGTTTACTAATGGGTCTTCCTAAGCTGAATTCCGTCGTTTAATGATATAAAAATACAGTTAATGAACAATGTTTGAAAATATTTACTTTGGCTCAGGCACTGGGTTCTCAAAACATTTACTTGTGATTGCAACATGTTGTGTGTTGAAGTTGTAACTATCACGCCATTAATATGTGTAACACGTCGCACCAGAAAGAAAAGACTTACCTCTTCCTATTTTTGTTTAATTCATAAGTAAGTTTTTACCTTGTAAGAAACACATACAATGTCAAGTCATAATTTCATCATAACTCTCACCACGGCGAAGAGCAATTTAGTGAAAAGATAAATTTAAATTAATGTTCTGTATTCTTGATAGGCCAATACAAGCTTACTTTATGTGAGATGGTTGAAAACCATGTAGTATAATTGTGATTGAGTACTTGAAATTGTAACCTGGTGATAATTCCAGCATAGGTTACATATCGGTACTGGGGTAAAGATACACAAAACGTCTACGACTGCATCATTCTAAGATTGTAGAATCTTGGCCGCTGATATTGTAATGGCGGTAAATTGTTGTAATACTGAAAACAAAGTATTTTAGGTATTGCTTGGTATACTACCCAAGACAAAGTAGAAAGGAAGGCCTTTCGTATCATTAACTCCCGTCCACTCACGAACTCTCTCTTCGCCGCAATGTTGCATCTCTCTCGCTATTCTATCGGTACTACAATAATCAGTGTTCCCCAGATCTCTCCCAGTGTATACCACCTCCTCTACATAGGGTACATTGTACCCGTCTTGCAACACAATCCCAACCCTACTCTGTGCAACTCTCCAACCCAAGAGTGAAACGTTACTCTCAGTCTTTTTTCTATTCAACAGCTGAGCTCTGGAACTCTCTCCCAGAATCAGTCTTTCCCTTTTCCTATGACTTAAATAGCTTCAAACTCCGTGTGACTAGACAGTTTGGCTCGAACGTCCCTTGATTTTGGCCCTGTCACTCTTTCAACTCTGGGGGAGGCTCTCGCTGCAGGCAGTTCTGCCTTTTGTCTCTCTCACTCACATAGAAACAAAAATGGAAGGTAATTATCGTAGGTATGTGAAAGTTATAACGTTATTATTTGTCTTTTATTTACTTTTGTGTTTACCTAAAGGAATATAGAAAGGAAAAATAAATGTAATGAAAGTAAAGCTCATGCACATGAAGGTGTCCTTCATACTTTACAATCCCATATTATCTATCGTGTTGTGTAAAATGTTATATCAGCAATACTCAAAAATCCCTCCTCCACGATACTGGCCACCCACAATCCCCGATCCAAAGTACTTGAACATCCCAAGATGCCAACAAGCTCCCCCAATACCGCGAAAGGATTGTAATTCATCAGTTACATATACTTTTATCGGTGTAAATGTGACTAAAACAATTGAATCCATCCCATCTCGACAATGATCGCAGCTGGCATAATATCCAGGACAGGGTAGACCAAGTCTCTGAGTAACCTTCAAAATCAAAGTAAAAAACAGTAAAACTCTCCGACATCAGTCACTTAGTTAACACACAAGCACGCCCTAAACAGCCTAGTCGAAAACCATGAGCATCAATGACGTGAAAGAGTCAACAAGCATTATCGTAATGTGAAGGATGCAAGTTTAATAGGAGGGATCGTAAATGTAAGGGCATGTACTTGGATGTTGTTGAATTGATGGTTGCCTGGCATCCCATTTGTATGAAACAGACACAAATGTAGCAAGCAACCAAGAGCCTGGGAGAGAAAGAGGCATTCCAATATTTCCAATTTCCACGAGTCTCCTGTCACCCAAAGCTGTACTACTCCAGGGCGGGGCCATCTACCGCTATCACTCGGGAAAAATAACAAAACACAAAAAACACATACTAAAAAGTACAGGATTTCTCCCACGTCTTAATTTTACGATCCAAGCCCAAGCTGTATTACTTACTAACCACGTCAATAATAGCTATGGCCAGAACAAATTTGGTGGTCGTAAGTTATGGATTGTGTTATTATCTTTGTTTATGCACAAAATGAGGTAAAAAATAATATGGAGAACTTTAGCCACATATAGCTTCGTCGGTGGGCAATCCAAGCCAATATTGATTTCAATATTAGCATAAGAACATAAGAACATAAGAACATAAGAAAATGGGAGTCTGCAGAAAGCCGATTGGCCTAAGCAAGGCAGATCCCTGTCCCACACAACCCCAATTCAATTACAAAGCCCAATTACAGGCTTCACACTCTAATACCCTGAGGATCATCTTACCAAAACGGTTAGAGATTAACGCAGAATTATGGGGGTCTGCAGAGCGCTGATTGGCCCAACCCGGCTGATCCCCCTTCACACCCAACCCTTCTCGTCCATATGCTTATCCAATTTTTTCTTAAAGCTCCCTATCGTTCTTGATCCCACTATATCACTTGGTAGCCTATTCCACCCATCTACAACTCTGTTACCAAACCAATATTTGCCTATATCTTTTCTGAAACGAAATTTATCTAATTTGAAACCATTGGTACGAGTTCTTTCGCTATCACTGAGCTTTAGTACATTTGTCATGTCCCCTTTGTTAATCCCACTTTGTTAAGCATGCACTTCCTTAACTGGTGTTAGTATTAGATATTTCAAAATCAATAACTTTAATTTGATTTATGATGTAGACTGTCAATATATGACGATATGATGTATATGCAAGGAAGTTTCAAATATCCGATTTCATTAGAATAATTATTTGTTTTCAATTCCAGGTAAGTTAGAATCATAGTGAGTTCAAACCAAAACCAAGCCGGCATTGTAAGTGTAATAGCCAAGGGCCTTATGTATTGAGCCATTGTAAGTCTTAGCAGGAACATTACTGTAGAATGTAACTAATAGTACGCTTGTATTGCATTAATGATATATCGTTAAATTTACAATTGTCTAAACTTAATATATTGTAAATACTGACAAATATTACCTCTACCCTATTCTCAGCTAAAGGAAAAAATACACTACTGTTTTTACATGTATTATTTAAATCATAATAATCATAATATAGCTGTGATTTTTCTAGTAACACCCTCAGTAATTTAATTTAGTACTTTTTCACAGAGACAAATTTCAATTGTCATAATGACATTTTTTATTACGTACTAATATAGAAAAAACAACAACACAGATTTATGTAAGATAACTAAATAAGTTACTGAAAATCCCTAAGTTTCCTACATCCTCCAAATCCGTTCAACTTTCCCCCAGCCAGATGCACCACCACTGAAATCTGATAACCAATAAATGGTCATATTGAGTCAGCCAGCACCAACACCAGACTATACCAACACTGCCGAGAGAGAGAGAGAGAGAGAGAGAGAGAGAGAGAGAGAGAGAGAGAGAGAGAGAGAGAGAGAGCAATCATAAAATAATTGTTTTATGCATTACATATTATACAACATTAGACAATACAAAATATATAATGTGTCGTTTTGTTCATAAATTTCAACTTCTATCGCCACGAGTTCAGATTTGTTTTTATTTATTTGCTAACGATGAAAAACACCATAACGTGCATGACATTGCTTCTTTTAAATAATGTGTATTTATAATGTTAAAATCCTGTATTATACAACATATTTAGAAATACTTCTTGCCCCATTTTGTACCGGCGACGTCCTTTTAACTTTATGCTGGCTACTGTTAGACGATTGTATTCATTATACAAAGGGCCTCCAGCAATTAAGAGGCATCGAACTATCTCACTTAACCCTTTTTACTACCACAGATACATCTTAAACTGCACCAAGCCGTCTAAAATTGATATAATTATAATTAAGTTTAAAAAACGTTGCTGCTACAAAGGGTTTAATTAATTAACGCAACATAATATTCAGTATTTCCAACTCGAATTGTTTGTATGTTCTAGTCTGTTGTAATCGTGTTGGCTGCTGAAAAATGCTGTCAGTGGAAATAAATGTAAGAGAATTGTGTCTTATTGGTTGTTAGGGAATATAACCGGCTTACAGGCTTTATTCTGTAGTCATTGTTCCGACATACCTGGGGAAGGGGAGGACAAAAGGTCAGAGTCAGCCAACAGGGTGTACAGCTTTGTCATATAAAGATAAATGCCATTCGATCACACAAATACATACATACATCCACACCCACACTCTTAGCATACATTAATGAACTCTATCTCTCACACTCACATGCATTAAATAACACACACACGCACATTTGCTGTAACTACCTATATGTTTTACCTACAGTATCGGTATAGTTTCAGTCTAAGATTTGATTGACACAAATGTCTTTGTTGTAGTCAATACACTCATACTATGTTTCCAATGTGTATGAAGGATAACAGAGGCAATGCTGCCTGTTATAACAAGTACCCCCCTCAAAGTTGAAAGAATAATAGAGAGCCAAATTCAAGGTGCGTTAGAGTCAAAATGTCTGGACACACAAAGCTTGAAGCTGTTTCAGTCATAACATGAGGGAAACACAGATTGAAGGAAGGAGCTCCTGAGCTTACTTGATACGTAGGAGACACAATGGGAAATCGGGTATCTCGTGGATTAGAGAGTTGGACATAATAGGAATGAGAATGTGTTGAAAAAGAAGGTTCCCCCACTCGCTGTAAGAGAGGAGGTATGCACTGAGAAATCTCTGAAGAACACTGATCATTGTTATAGCGGTAGAAAAGTGAGAGAGATGCAACATTGAGGCATGAAGGAAAGAAAGAATAAGGGAGAGATTTGTAGAGCATATACTTGTTGAGAAGAAGAAACAATGGGAACATTATTTCATTCTCGGGTTAGAGAGTTGGACTAATAATAGGGGTGGGTATGTGTTGAAAGGTGGTTGCCCCCTACTTTATGTATGTGAAGAGCTACACACTGAAGAACATTTACTAGTTTAATAGCAGTGGAAGAGAGAGATACAGAGATACTGTGGGAATATAGTAAGAGGAGGTAAATTGATTGAGGCAAAATCCATATAACTCTACCTGTTCTGGTAGTGCGGTATGGATGGAATCTTTCTACACATGCGAACAATACTCGGTACATAGGTGCACTGTGCTCCTGAGCAAGAAGCTGTGCAGGGGTGTAGGACTATCTGAGATGGTTCAGTACATCTAAGTTATGGTAATCTGTTTAAGCAAGTATGGTTTTATGAACTTACCGAAGAAGGTCATACGAAAAAGAAACACCAAGAATATTAAGAGAAGATGAAGGGTTGATTTGTGTACAGTTGAATAGTAAGGGATAATCATGTGGAAGATTGTAACCGGTAGATATATGGAAAAACAGGGTTTTTGAAGCTCCTCTTTGGGAGGGGGAGGTTACAGGCATCAGCTGAACAGGGTAGTACTCCCAAGGAGTGCTGTAGGTGGGTGATAAGGTTGGCTGGAATTCCCGTTTGACCACCAGTCCTCATTTACTGACCTATTATGTGCCTCATAAACACATAGGGCAACTCCAGTTTGCCATCCAAAACACTTTATTTCACGATAAATACACTATACAACTAACACATTACATACTACATTATCTTCTTTAAATTTATAACAATAATGACACAAACTCAACCAGTTTCGGAGACCCTGAGATGTCAGGGCGAAAACGAAGAGGAGCCCAACACCTTCAATAACCCGTTCCCACATACAGAAGAGCCCCCAACCTCAACCTGTAAGATTGCGTCCATAACAAACAAGAGAAGAACAAAGAATAAGTCTACCTTCAAAACCAACAATCACCTGCATCAGTCACCCATACAACACACAGGTAGAAAACGAGATTCACCTGGGCACTTAAGATACGTTTCCGGATACGGCCCGTCCCTCCTCATTAATGACCCCCGGGAGCTAAATTAAAAATGGCCGTCGTCCTCAAAAGATCAGAACTCACAACAGGAATGAAATTTGGATTACGAGTATCATATTTTATGGAGTTACAACATCAGCTGCCCCCGTTTCCGTCTAATTACTCAGACGGAAATACCTACCCTTACCAATACGAAGAGGGGCAACCACTACAATCAGAAGATTCCATATAAAAACCAGAACATTGCATAGAAGCCTACAAATATCAAGAAACCTGTAAAACTGTAAATAATTTATTATGCACTTATCCAAGCCTCCTAATACCTACTTCTAAAATAATTAAATAAAAGATACCATTCCCCACATAACCATGTGTGTACTATATTTTTAAGACTTTTTATAACCGAGCAATAAATAAAAAAATGTAATTCTCATGTCTTTCATGTACCGAGACAGACGCATCAGCCATGCCACTATCTGAAACGTATAATACTACCTGACCAAAAACAGGATATTATTAAGCAAAGTTGATTCACTGTCTAGTACGGATCCGTCTGTACTTGGATTATACGTGACCCAGTCAACTCGGAGAACACTTCCGTAGGGGTTAGCCCAATTCCCCTTAAAAAGTATCTACAAGCTGCAAGTTGTGTTGGAGGACCGAGAGAGTTGTGTTAGCTTACCTAGGAAGAAATTCTCCTAGCTTTATCGTGTGAAGGTATCATCTCTCCCCCTGGTGCAAACAGGCAGACAGACATCTCACCTAGTCGCCACGTGTTTCCTCTTATACTCCAACCCAAATTAAGTGCTTCTTGTTCGATCTTATGAGTTTGTTGATTATTGCGAAGTTGAGATAGGATATGTTGTGTGTTCCATTTTAACGTAAACCGCCGAGATTAACTATTCTCGCCTTTTAGCAATCGTTGCTCATATCGAGAGAACATACAAACTCTGTCTTGGGATTGATGTATCTATATGCTTTGTAATATATATTCCTATATTACATTTAATGTTTATAGACATATTCGTTCGGAAAAATTACCCGCACACTACACGTAAATACCAGTGAACGCGTAGCAGATCTTATTCTATGTTTAAGTATAATTAGCTGGGTGCGTAGTTGTGCATATGTGTTCACAGAGAGTGTTAATTTATTGTGTCTCTTAGTCAGACCTATTTATATTCATGCTTCCGACTTCAAACTCAGCTTAATCGTTATTTGAATTCATTATTATATTATATTTACTGTATATCACATCGCGTTGATATTTACCCAGCGATACTTCAGCCTATCACGAGAGCTAATTTTAATTATTCTTAGTTCCACGAACTAATATCTATGTTTGTAACTGTAAGGGCTAATAGAGATTTATATATTCTATATGTTGAACTAGCTTTCAAGTTATTTGTACTTCAGCTGATATTTTAAATTATATATCTTGCCCTCACTGAATATGTGTGACCTCAGTACTATTTACCTAGGCTATATTTTTTACCTAGGCTATTTATTTAGACTATAACCCCTGGTGGCCTATTTCTGTTTAAATAAACATAAAATTGTTTTCGGTTCGGCTATCACTGCGTATTCAAATTTAATTTAGGTTTGTTTTAATTTTCGGTTAGGCTATCACCGCTGATAACATATTTGTGTGTATTTCAACATATTTGTTTTCGGTTAGGCCTATTTAAGTAAGTGAAGCGACCTGAAGGGAGTGAAGTGTTTTTAAAGTGAGTTTAGTGTTTTTAAAGTGAGTTAAGTGTTTTTAAGTGAGTGAAGTGATCTGAAGAAAGTGATCGTCACCATGCCTCGTGCCTGTACTAACTGCGCCGGTAGGTTTGGTGCTTCCATGTTTGCTCCTGTCGATCCACAAGTCTGCCGACTCTGCCAGCAACGAGAGGATTTGACAGCAAAATTGGATGAAGCCCACAACAAGATCAACGCCCTCACCAGGAAGCTGGAATCACTCCAAGAGTTTGTAACACTCAACGTTGGAGTATCACTAACTCCAATTGTTTCAACTCCAGCATCCACCACCGCCCCAACGTCATCTGCCAACACTCCAACACCTGCAGCAGATGCTTCTGACGAACCTGAGCCGACATCAAACCAGGACAGCCGCCCTGTTCACCTTTGTCTCTCCCCACTCCTCGTGCAAGAAAGCCTGCTAGCACGAACAGTACCAACCCCTCGCCCCCGTTCTAACCACTCCTCTCCCCGACCTGTACGTAGAGTCCCGCCACCACAGGTTTCCGGATTTACACCAGTGAGGAACGGTGCACGGCCAACGCAGAAAAGGTCTCATCTACCAGTTACAATGTCAAACAGATTTGAGATATTGGTAGAGATGAAAGACGAACCAGAAGAGACCAGGCTCGTTGGGGATTCCATCCTATGAGGACAGGTCGAAGAGTTCTGCAACAGAGTCCCAAATTGACGAAAAAGATTTTGCATCCCAGGAGCTGGACTGGACGACATTGTGGAAGCCTTCGAAGATACCACAAAGGATGCAAATGAAAATACCCTTTTTGTCATCCATGCTGGTTCAAATGACGTCATGCGCACCAGATCCGAAGAGTTGATGGAGAAATATCGCAAGATGATCCAGCACTACAAAAACAAGTCAAGGAATATCATCATCTCAGGCATTCTCCCCAAGATCGACGAACCTGACAAATTCTACGACAAGGCCTTAAGCAACAAATAGCCGACTAAAATATTTGTGTCTGAGGGAAGAAGTTGAATTCATCAACCTCTGGGACAACTTCTAACAACCAGCCTACTCTGTTCCGCAAGGATGGCACTCATCTAAAACCCTGTGGGTTCAGCACGCATGGGTCGTCTCCTACACGAAGCAGTCCGCAGCCATGGATCAAAAAAACGCTATCCGAGAAGAAGCAGCAGTGACATAAATCATCCAACGCCAAGAAAAAAACAGAGGCAACCGAGGACCACCAGCGATAAGGACCGAAGACAGCGAGGACCGAGGACAGCCATGAACATAAATGTAGATCCGACAAGAACCAAAAATATTATTAGAGCGTTCCGTGAGTTCTAAAATAACAAATTTAAAGGTTTTCTATGCAAACGGTCGTAGCATACGCAATAAATTTTCAGATTTAGAGGAGCTAGTGTTTACAGAAAATTATGATGTGATTGGCATAACAGAATCTTTGCTCAATACAGAAGATAGAGACTTTTTAGCAGAGTATTCACTTCCCGGTTATGTAATGTTTGAGAAAAGCCGAATAAATCGAAATGGAGGTTGCGTTTTACTTTATATCAAAGAAAGTCTTAACCCTACCCTCTTGTCAAAACCTCAAATTGTGAACGTCGACGCATCTTTTGTGCTAATAAAGAATACTAAAGGTACAAAAATAATACTTGCATTAATATACAGACCTCCAGCTCAATCAGTGCAAACTGACCGAGAAATTTACGAACAAATTGCAGATGTAAGTAACTCACAAGATACCGTAATATTTGGCGACTTTAATTTACCTGTGACCCAGTGGGGCGATACTCTTACTTCACACTCCGGACATGACTTGTATATGAACTTGCAAGAGAGTTCGCTTTATCAATTTGTTTGAACGCCAACCCGTGGTAATAACGTTCTTGACATTGTACTTGCAACAAAAGAAGAATTAATAGAGAATTTGAATGTTGGTGATGAAGTAACAGCGACCATCGTACGATAACTTTCACTTTAAAGTTTACTAGTAACGAACCAAATAGTAGCATCGAAAAAGTCCCTAATTTCAAGAAAGCAAACTTCCATAAACTTAGACCTATGTTTAAAGAAACTGATTGGAGCTTTTTAATTCACAATAACGACATAAATACATCTTGGAAGTTATTCGAAGCCACTTACCTAAAAGCAGTGCAAGACTGCATACCATCGAAAATACGGCGTCCAGGCCATAATAATAAGCCCAAGTGGTGGAATAAAGATATTTCAAACTGCCTGCTTGCTAAAAAATTTGCTAATGATAGATTAAAATCCTCACAAAATGATGAAGAACGGGTGAAATTTGTAGAGCTACGACGCAAAGCCAAAAATTTAATTAAGCAAAGTAAAAATACCTTAGAGTTACATATTGCGAATCAAAGGAAAACAAACCCGAAAAAATTCTATAGTTATATCAGAAAGAAAAAAGTATTTACTTCAACTGTTGGACCGTTAGTCGATGAAAATGGAGAATACACCAAAGACGAAGTACAAATGAGTAATGCCCTCAATACCTTCTTTGCATCAGTTTTTACAACAGAAGACCTCAGTGATATCCCTACACCATCGCCGATTCAAATTGATATTTCAGATGTTCTAAGCAATATCACCATTACAGAGAGAGAAGTATTGAATTGGCCTAGAATTCTAAAGGAAGCTAAGGATGAGCTCTCCAAACCACTGACATTACTATTCAATAAATCCTTGCAGTCTGGAACTATGCCCGATCAGTGGAAGCTAGCCAACGTAACACCGATATTCAAAAAAGGCAGCAAATCCCTACCCAGTAACTATCGTCCAATTAGCTTAACCTCAGTTGTATGTAAAATGCTAGAAACGGTCATACGAGACAGACTCGTAAATCACTTAGAGGAAAATAACATACTTAAAGATACTCAACACGGAAAGACAGACGAAAGAGATTACCTAGGCAGGGAGTCAGCACGGAAGAACAGTTTCTGAGTACAACAGAAAGTACATCCTCAGAAGAGATTATGATTTTAGGCATCAGTAAGTGAGAGAGGGGTGGAGAGGGAGGGGTAGCGCTGGAATCATCCATGGTGGAGTTTTTAGTGAAAGTTTGATCGAAGAGTTCAGCTTTGTCAGATGAAGAGGTGACGGTAGTACTGTCAGAGTGGAAAAGAGGAGGGAAAGATGAGGAAGTGAAATTGTTGGAGAGGTGTTTGGCTAGTTGCCAAAAAGATTGTGAAGAGTTAGAGTTGGAGAGTTCAGAGCATTTGTTATTGATAAAAGTTTTTGGTGAGTCAAAGGACAGATTTGGCTTGATTGCGGGCAGATACATATAAAGTACAGGATTCTTTATTTTGAAGCTGACGGTACCGTTTGAATGCCTTCTCCTTTTTGCGGAAAGCAGTAGAACAAGCGTGAGTAAACCAAGATTGTTGGGAGTTAGTTTGAGAGAAAGAAAATGGGATGTATGCTTCCATACCAAGAACTTCGAAAGGATTACCTCTTTAATGTGCTCGGCACTCTCTGAGGGTCCCCGGCCACGGAAGCAAAAATAATTCCATGGGAAACCAAAGAAGTACAGTCGTCGGCGGCTGGGGGGGTCAGAAGGCCATACTGGAGAAACATAGCAGGTGACAGAGAAAAGGTTATGATCAGAGGAGCCCAACGGAGGGAGAAGAGTTTCAGTGTAGGCAGAAGGATTAAAGGTTAGCAATAAGTCGAGAATGTTGGGCCGATCTCCAGGGCAGTCTGGGATGCGGGTGAGGTGCTGAGCTAACTGCTCTAGTTCATATAGGATAGAAAAGATGCAGGCTTGTTCACCAAGTTAGTCAGTGAAATGAGAGGAGAGAGCCATTGGTGGTGGTAAACATTGAAATATCTTAAGATGGAGATTTCAGAGAAGGGAGACATGGATAGAATGTGTTCCACTTTAGAAGTATGATAGTCAAAGAACTGTGGATAGTCAGTAGAATTAAGGGAGAGATAAACAGCACAGATATATTTAGTGAGAGATGGACAATATAGCTTAAGCCAGAGAGTTGAACATTCAGAAAAGTCAAAGTTGGGAACACGAGAGCAAGACAGATTGTTGTGTACATACACACAACATCCACTTTTGGCTTTGAATTGAGGATAGAGATAGTAGGAGGCTACAGAGAAGGATTTGCTGTCTGTTGCCCCAGACAACTATGTTTCGGTGAGAAAAAGTAAGTTATGTTTGGTAGAAGAGAAATGGTGTACCACTGAGAGGAAGTTAGAGGAGAGGCCGCGGATGTTGCAGAAAAAAGGCAGCTGATGCAGCACACCCAGGGAATATCGCCCTATTCAGCTGGTGCCTGGAATATCCTTCAAGGAGAGGTGGTGTTTAACAGAGGGAAAGTTAGAGGAAAGACCGCACATATTGCAAAAGTTGATAGTATGAGAGACAGGCCGTGGTCCAGAACATTTCGATTGTTCATTTGGGGAAGGACGAGTGGTTTTGGGGGCATTTATGGTTTCCCCCCTGGAGACTCCAAGGCTGGAAGATGAGTCGTCATTTTTAAAAATGTGGTATGTTTGACAGAGTTATGGTATACAGGTACTTGTTTATGGTATACAGGTACTTGTTTATTGTAGTGGTCAGAAGAGGAGGTGTTTGTGGGAGTTAAGTGGGTTATTCACTGTGTAGGTGAGAAGCAAACACAAACAGTAAGGGAAGGCAGACAAATGAAACAGGAGGTCATACAACTCCTTATCACATGCCTATGAGGTCTCACCTGGGTACTGCCCTGCTCGATTGGTGCCTAGAATCTCCCCAACCACCTTTATTAAGAATGTTGGCACAAGTGGTGTTTTCCTCCACAAACTTAATATAGAATATTACGAATTTATTATGTGTGCCATTATTTGTATAGGGAACTGGAACATGATAATTTGATTAATTTTGTATATCCGTACTTTGATTTTGAATTTCAACGTTATCGGTATTGATGCATAGTATAAACAATATATAATTAGTGTGTGCAACATTTATATCAATCGTATAGAGGACACTACATAGAATAGAGTTGAACTGAGTGTTCATTTACCATAAGTGCAGTATCTGAAAAATAAAATACTCCCATACAATATAACAAATGATGTTACTCTGCAATATAGAAATATAGGGTTTCACTAGCCACATCTTACTTGACATTATAACTTGCAGTTCCACGTAAAACAACTATATTATCACAAAACCTTACCTGATATTATCGCTCTCCCAGAATACCTCCCACCCTCAGTTATTGTCTGTAAGGTGAGCTTTAATTAATGTGGACGGCATTGACGGATAGTTATATGATCTCATAAGCGTGGCATAGTACACATAAATGGGTAGCATAACAAAGCTCTTCCTAGCCTATAATAGTTGTTCATACTATATATTGGTTATTTCCTTGATTATTGCTTTCATTAGGTTTAGATCTTCAGATGATTTAGTCCGTAACTATGAAAATGTTCAAACAAAATAGTTTGTTCAGTAATTACAAACAACAATGTCAAACTCGCTATTATGCGTTGTTGTTATTTCTATGTTTAGTTTTGGTAGGTGAATATATCTGAAATGTTATTCATTACTCAATAACGTACTTTTTAGGATTAGATGCAGCGAAATTTGTAATAGGTAATACAGGGAAATGCGATGAAACAAGATAGTGTATCATATTTTGAGATATACTCTGTACGTAGGTATGTATTTTGTTTTTAAATGGAGGGAACTGTACACAGGCAATCATACATTTATTCATCAGATCAAACTCACGTTCATTCATTGAAACCACACCATATTCAACTCACACTCATTCATCCCATATTTGCCTATCATTCTCAGTCAATACTCTCACACCATAACCATTCCATAGGTTGAACAAATTATTGCCCATAACCCCTATGAATGCTCTCTCTTTCTCTTAGACACTCGTAGCTGCACTGGTATTATTATCATCGAATCTTAATATGTATTTTAACATTACATTTATATCAGTCATTAAAAGAGGATGCAATAGTTGGCTCATATAAAAACATGCATATATATATATATATATATATATATATATATATATATATATATATATATATACTGTATATATATACATTATATATATATATATAATATATATATATATACCTGTATATATATATACATATACAGTATATATACTGTGTATATATATAAATATAGATATATATATATATATATATATATATATACAGTATATATATATATATATAGATATATATATATATATATATATATATATATATATAGATAGTGTATGTACTGTAGGTTTATGATCAACAAAAAGAACAACGTTTTTATTCTGCACGAAACGGTGTTAAATTGGATCTGAACCACATTTGGGAATCTCTATCAAACCCTTTTTCAAATATTATTTTTGTGAACGACAATTTTCGCTTTTCACTCTATATCTCGAAATATTGTTTCTTTACTGTATTTTTTTTTTTTAATCCTTGTTACCTTCGTACGGACATTTTGCGGTACGGTTTGTGTAAATATTGTGACTAGTCCGACTGCATATAAATGAAAGAGGATTGTAGCATAAATTGTACATACCGTAGGTATTCGCATTTCCTGGTCGCTTGTACTGTGACAAATGGTACTTTCATTTACACGACTGCAACGTATGTAGATTTTGACGTGCTGAATAGTTAAAATAAAAATATCGACACAGAGTGATAGATGAATGTCTCGTACAGACGCCTGCAATGATAGTAATTGGTATGATTTGTATTAAACGATTCTAACATGGTGATGTATGGTGTTGAAACATGTGCACTGGAGTAGGCTTCCTTTAATATTTCAATGTTTGTTGTTTATCATATAGTACACCAACTGCTAGGTAGGTGACTGTAGAAACACACGGTAACCAGGAAAACCATTTTAGGTGAAAAATGTACACATTGGTTCATGGTAATTCTCATTTCAGGCAGAAGCAAAATGGTCTGATGGGGGAGGCACTCACTACAGGCAGTTCTGCCTACCTCATCCGTATCCCCATTTTGGGGGGCTGCGAACAACTTTCGTTCCATACACTGACTTCGGCCCCAAACGGCAATTGTTTTCAATTTTTTTTTTTTTTTTTCAATTTCGGCCTCGAAACGACCTCCGATCGTGGCCTCGCCCCCTCTATGACCTGACCCAGGTCAATTGACACTCACATGCAAAGTTTCAGCTCCCCAGGTCCAAAACTGCGGCCGCCTATTAAGAACACACACACTCACAGACAATCGAAAATATTATATAGATAAGTTGGTATTCGAATTGTATTAGGCCTATCCCTAAACAAATAATGTGTTTAATACTATTTTCTCCCTGTAACTCTTTGCAAACCTCCGCCCCCTCCCCCCCCCCCCACACCCCCCCCCCCCCTCCTATCGTGTTTTCTGGTGGTATCATGTCTGCAGCAATATTAGCCAATTTCAGACCCATCACCTCTGATCAGCTGCACTAATGGTTCACATATCCCCCAGGAATCACTCTCTAGGATGAAATATCGAAAGCAATACAGGATTAATATGTTTAATATAGTATTTGTTTAATTCTCTATAAAGTCACTGCATAAAACCAAAGCAATATTCCAAATGGTTTAGAATATCTAGAAATCTGAGAATACTTGGGTTGGTAAAATGTATATAAAACAATTTTGTTTTTATTAGCAGAGTCTATGCATTAAGATTTCTATATACCTATCTATCGTATCTATCTATGTGTCTATATATACAGTATATATATATACCGGTATATATATATATATATATATATATATATATATATATATATATATATATATATATACTGTATATGTCTATATACATTTTACTTTGTGTTTGTAGACCTGGATAAGGCTTTTGACAGGGTGCCTAGAGATGCTGTGCAGTGGTGCGGAAGAGTGGCTGGTGCGTGTGATAATGAAGATGTATGAGGATTCGCGAACTGCGGTGAGGGTGAAAGGTGTACTGAGTGAGGAGTTCACAGTCTTTGTTGGAGTTCATCAGGGTTCAGTGTCCTCTTTATTATGGTCCTGGAGGCACTGTCTAGAGATTTTAGATTAGGACTCCCGTGGGAACTGTTTTATGCAGACTATTTAGTTTTAATAGTTGACAATGTGCAAGAAACTGAGGCCAAATGGAGAGAGGGCATGGCGAGCACGGGTTTAAGAGTCAATATTAATAAAACCAAGGTTATGCATTGTAGATTGAGACGAGGCAATGTGGAAAAGAGTGGTGCATACCCATGTGCAGTGTGTGGAAAGGGTGTGGGCGCTAACTCGATTCGGTGTAGCATCTTTTGATGTTGGGTGCACCATGGGATAAGCGCTGTAGTAGAATAAAGGACCCCTGCCGAAGGATATGTCTGAAATTGAGAACTTTGAGTGCGTAGTGTGCAAAGGCGAGCTTGTGCTAAATGATGATCCTGTGGCTGTGAATTTTGGAAATGAGTCATTGGAGCTGGTGGACATGTTTTGTTACCTAGGAGATACCATCTCTGCCGGTGGTGGGGCCGAGGCTGCCACTGTCCCTAGAATTAGATGTGGCTGGGGGAAGTTCAGAGAACTGCTGCCAATTCTGCCCATGAAAAGAATGCCTCTTCCCCTGAAGGTAAAGGCGTATGCCTTATGTGTTAGAAGTGCAATGATGTATGCCACAGAAACATGAGCTGTTAAAGTAGAGGATGTCAACAGAATGGAACATAATGAGATGAGAATGGCGAGATGGATGTGCGGGGGCGAGGCTGCAGGATAGAATAACAAATGATGAGCTGAGGAGACATATAGGTATAATATAGGTTTGAGTCTCGAAGGGAAGAAGGAAAACCAAATATTTAGTAGTGGCCCCAGAATCATTGACGATGTGCCTTAACATTGTTTATGGCCAATCTTTGAACTCAAGCTTGTCTTTCAACCTTCCCGCCCAGGAGAGAACAAAATACGATTGCCACACATCGTGAGCGAAACGCTCTAAAAAGACACTCACAGACTTGTCCTATATGATGTGAGTACCACTATTAAAAAAAACTAGCAAAAAATAATGTAAAAATAAAAATTAAACTTGATCTAGCCTTGCGCTTCTCATGTGTCTGCTATTTCCGCACGCTTCGCTCCGCCCATCGAAGCTATCCCTCGCTCTTAACTGATATATCAAGACTTTCAAAATATAGCAGATGAATGGGAAGGGGATGGAAGGGAGGGCCAAAATCGTCAATGATTCCGGGGCCACTACCAAAAAATAGGTGTTCCTTCTTTCCCTTGGGGCTCAAACCTATAATTTATTAGTGGCCCCTTCATCATGACGATGCGCCTGATATCACAAGTCTGGAGGGGGGACATTCATCAGGAATATCATAAGCACTAATAAATTACTAAGGTTCATAGAAAAACACGTACGAAAAAGATCTTTGTTTAATATATAAATAATAAAAGAGTTTACAGGCGGCGTTTATTAAAGGTTTGCCTGTTGTGTAGCACCTTTACGTTTGACAGAACAGTAGGATTTACACACATAAACTATACATTTTAGCTTATTAATACATAAATAAATAAATATCTTGTCTCTTAGAAAAATACTGATAACTTTGGTGGCATATATACAGATATGGCCTACAGGTACTCTATTGCAAATAGATTTGTACTTTGCTCTTAAATATAACCTTAAGATTATTGAGCATAAATTAATACTCTATTACCATACATAAAGTATAAAAATAAAAAACAAAACTGAAAAGTTTCCTGACTAGACTTACTTAAGTCTAAGGAATGGGTATCACATGACCTTAATTCTCATCATCATGTTGTATCACATAGGAGGCAGGTTAGAGGCCCTAGCTAGGACCCCCCCTCCCCCCCTCTCACCCTTTTCTTATACAAATATAGTTTAAAACTAGACTCTCTGCCTTAATGCTACACATGTGCGAGAAGGTTTCATGAGATTAACGGACAGGTAACGTGTTAGGAATGTATGATTGGACGACCACAGCTTGGTCTGTTGAATATCATCAAGTGAGTAATTATGTAAGAACCTGAGTGAGGCAGCCCACTTCCGAATATCGTGTGATCTAGCAAGAACGCCCGGATTACTCTCTCTAATAACCCCTACTAATAACGCAGCCAGCTGCCGTTTTTGAAGACGTTTACCTGTCCGTGAAACCCAGAGGGACCCTGCCTGAGATGGCTGAGACTCCCGCATATACAAAATAAGCGATTGCACCGGGCAAAGCAAGTGGTGCTTATCGCCGTGTTTCAGAGCTGGCCCTTCACACTCTGTAAATACATGGTTACTATGTTCGTTTTTAGCGACGAAATTAGTAGAAGGTGCAATATGGCGCAATATGGACAACCGGTTGTCCAGTGAAACGCGTCGTATATCCTGTATCATCATGTACATTAATGTAACCCTGTACCACCATGAATTTTGCTCATCTCATTCATCTACTTCCTGCCACCCAGCGAAAACTCATCAGAGACCTGGAAACTTTGAATAATAACATTTCCAACGCAGAAATTGCCATTTCTTTCAACCTCGTATGTATTAAAGAAAATGTATTACCTGGCTTTACTAACATATATGTATATATATATATATATATATATATATATATATATATATATATATATATATATATATATATATATATATATATATATATATATATATATATATATTGAGAAGTAAATCACTCGATAAATAGATGCTCTATATTGTTATCCATTATATTATGTTGTGGTTAGCAAAGTGAGAGAGAGAAAGAGAGGTAGAGTTACAGTAGATGGGTGAGAGTCAGGTTTTATTTATCCTTATTATGTTGTAATGCTTTCTTCTATTTAGTTCTCATGTTTATATTTAAGATTTCCGTACACATCTTGCATCATCACAGGTTTCCTCTTTGCAGGGCATTAATTTGATTGTTTACTATTCAAATGTTTTGTGTAACTGTCATACGCATAAACCGTCAGTACATATTTTGTAAAGGGTTTGGGAGAGACACATACTTCAATCCTTTCATCTTTAATTTATAGTTGTTTTGGAAACTGTGAGTTCTATGTTTCCTTTTCCTAACGGGAACTAGCAACATATATATGTTATTATATTCTGGCATCCTATATTATATCTTACATTCTTGGTATTGTTTGTTCTACCTTCACACTAGCTGTTCCTACTTTCTTCGCTTATTTTTGCTGATCCTTTGAGAAGCTAGAGACAATGGATGTGCACCTACTGATGTAATGGAGTGAGGCATCTTTCTTCTTCCCTGGTCCGGTTTTGTTTTTCCTTCTATTTGTCTTCGTCTGTGTCTCTGTTTCTCTTGCTAGTCTCATCTTGGCGAGGATGATATCTATTATTTTCTTATTGTATTTACTGTCATTCACGTATATACAATATGTTTGTCCTCTTCCCCGATTTTAGTATTACTCTTCTATCTACTTATATTCTTGTGTTTACTTTTATTTAATATTTCGCCTCACAACACCGAGTTATCTCCTTTATAATGTATTTTGTTCCTTATTTTTGTTTAGTCCTGTTCCTTCACTTGCACACCGCTTGTATCTCTATATAAATTTAACTTTAGTGATTTATAACATCATTTACAATAATCTTTTCTTGCAATGTTGCCTTAATTCGTAATTAACTTTTGTTTAAGTCTTTGTGTGACAGCTTTATTGCAGCATATTTTCTAGGACAATGGTGACATGCTGCCGGAAATCCAAGTGCTTGTATATTGCTTTAGATTACAGCAATTAAATTAGGAGCTGTCAAACATGTTTCCGGAAAATCACAGATATGCTTCCCTCCTCTCAAAGGTTGCTTTTATGTCATATATCTTATTAATTTCTTATCCCATTCAGAGTGCGTAAATCAGTGGGACCCCTCACTTAATGCGGTCATAACAGAGTACATGTTAATAACGGGCTTAACATTTAGTAGTTTATCAGATCCATCATTTGTTATAATCTTGGAATTACACGAAGAAGCTATCCAGTCGTAAATTATTCCTAGAGTTGCCATGTTATGAGTATCGTTGACGCAGTTTACTATATTCGCTGCAGTAAATATTTGGCCTGTGAATGAACCGATACCCCATCTCTTGATGTCACTAATAAGTATACAGTTTTTAGATAAACATCCTACATTGATGCCATACGTGCTACTTAATTGGTAAACCTATGGTCCAGAGATAAACATTTGTTAATGGAATATAATAGCTCCTTCAGCAGGATGACGCCTTTATAACTTTTACTGTGGCTAAAGTTAGGCGATTATAATTATGCAGTTTAAGATGGACCTATATTTTTCAGAGGGTTTATTAAGATCGTATTTACCCCTTTGAATCCTAGAGGTAGATTATAAACTAAACAGAATGGTATAATAGTAACCAGAATATGAAGAAAATTACATCATCGTCTACCGACACACAATGCAAAGATCATTACTGTTTCTAATACATTCTCACTGCATGAGTGTTCCTATAATCAAAACATTTAGTGGGACATCACCTAATGTGAAACTCAGTAGGTTGCGAGATTAGTGCTCTTGGTTTGGGATGTCAGACTCGCCTTGGAGGGAACATATATGGTTTGGGAAGAGGTTGTATTTTGTGTTAACACTATTTGTACCCTTATATTAGGTATATACATTACTGTATATACAAACAACCTCATAAGAATAGTTGTTTCTGTTGCTGGCTATCTCTTGTACTTTATTGTAGGTGTCAACATTTCTATAGTGTGAATCCACCAGTCTCTCTCTCTCTCTCTCTCTCTCTCTCTTATTCTCCTTTTCATGCATGGCTGTTTGTCTCAGAGTGAGTTGTCTCTTCCCTTCTCCTTCCACTAGCTGATCACTGAAGGTCTTCATCATAATCTGTTCTAGCTTTGATGTCACAAAACACTTCTACACCTACAGTGTGGTCAACGAGTGAACAAAAACTGCCAGAAAAAGTGGTACAATGTAATACAATTGACACATTCAAAAGGAGTCTAGACATCCATTTCTCGGAGGTTGGAGGAATTTAGGAAAACACGCACATACACAATTTTATTAAATTCAAAAATGAAGTTAACAAATCTTTATTGTCACAGATACAATAGGATTACATAAGGCATAGTCTAAATTACAAGTATTTGCTTAACCGGTGACAAAGAGGATAAGATTCCTTATGTCCTCAGCTAATATGTAGATAAACCATTACAAGTAAACAAAATACTAGAGAATGTGTATTAGTGCAAACATAAAAATAAAGAAAACAATATGCACATAAAAACAGCTTCAAATATATTGTAAAATATCATTGTGCATATATGGCGATTTTTCGCAACATACAATATACAATGCACTTATGCAAACATTTTGCAACAATTAGTTAGCCACTGCGTAACTCTAATGATAATACAAATAATAATTGTCAATACTATCTTACTCACCCTCACTTCTACACCTAAATTATTTCATTCAACAAATATGATTTTATATTTCTGTTTGCGAGTAAGAAAGCTACATTGAATATATATATTGTCCACTGAAAACAAATCCAAATTTGAACTCCTTTATGTCTAAATGTTTTAGCCATTAAGCTGGTTCTGCTAACTGGTACATGTAAGTTTTGTCCTTGCCGAGTTTCATGGTTGTGGATATTATAATTTAAAGACAAAATGTAATTTATTATTATGTTACTTCCACCAACCGACTTTACTCCTAAGCTCAATTAATGAAATAAACAAATACATGTGGCAGTCCAGGGATTCGAACCTAGGATGCTCACACCGAAATTCAGTGCATTTATCCATTGCGCTACGAAGACAGTTAAAGAATGGTGAACAAGCCTACGATTTATTATGCAGTTTCGAATCCTGTATATCAATCTAAGCATGTACACACTTTCCAACTGCGCTATCATAGGCTATGGATAGATGTATAAATTAACCCTGAACCTGAATGAATTATTTATATTTATATTAATTACACATTTGTTTAGCCTTGCAAAACCTATACACATTTGCAAATGGAAGTACTTTTAGTGATGTGAATATTGGCTCAGTATGTGCTCTATTATGTGCTGATTTAATTACTCGAACTGCTCTTGTCTGAAGAGTAACAACTGATTTAATGTAGCGATCACTTGCACCACCCCATACCTCGATATCATATGTAATATATGGGTATATATACCAGTTATTTAGAGTCACAAGCATTGGAACACTTAGTACTATTTTGGCTTTACACAAAATGCCAATACCCTTTGATATTTTGTTCTTAATAATAACTTCGAATATATTATTACTTCCCCAAAATAGTATTTTCTACTTTTTTTAGAGGCTTGTTGTTAACGTGAACATCTAAATTAGTGTTACGAATGACTTTTGACAGTCACTGTAAGTATGGGTTTAAGATTAGGAAGACGTTTTGAGATATGCTCCTATCTTTTAAGGGTTAAGTTTGACTCTTAGTAAGGATGACTAAAGGTGTCGATGTCCTTAGGAGTTAATATATTATGTTTAGTAGTTATAGGTTGATTGTAGAAATTGTAGTGTAAGTTGATCTCAGCTCTCGTTCACTGCTCGTAGTTTGATAATTATATTAAGTAGATAGGAGGAAATCAGGGAAGAGTACAGAAGAGCAGTAGAAAGACGACTAGGTGGGTTCGACCTGGAAGATATGTAAGAAGTGGAGGAGATAAGCAAGGTGTTTAAGGAAGAGGTCTGTGCAGCATGTGAGGTGTGTGGAGTGAGAAGAGGGAGGGGAGTGAAAGGTACAGCATGGTGGACAGAAGAGGTAAAAATAGCTGTGGAAGATAAGAAGAAAGCGTATAGAGAGTGGTTGGGTAGTAGAGGGAATGAAGATTTGGAGAGGCAGAAACGAACGAGGTACGTGGAGAGAAAGAGAGTGGTGAAGAGAGTAGTGAAGGAAAGTAAGATAAGAGTAGATGAAGAATTTGTAAGGAATCTGAGTGTAAAATGGAGGGAGTGTAAGAAACTGTTCTGGAAAGAAGTCAAGAAAGTTAGGGAAGGTAGCAAGGGAAACAGTAAGAGTGTGAAAGATAAAAATGGGAGAATGCTAGCCAAGAAGCAAGAGAAAGTCGAAAGATAGAGGGAGTACTTCAACGAGTTGCTAAATGTAAGGAATGAAAAGCCAGCAAACATAGTTGGATGGGGTATGGGAGGGAGAAGAGTAGAAGTAGTGGAGGAGGAGGTGGGGATCAGGTGGTCAGAAGTGTGGGAAGCCATGAACAGAGTGAAGTTGGGGAAAGCACCAGGAACAGATGGAGTGTGTGGGAAAATGCTGAGGTATGGTGGTGAAATAGTGATCGAATGGGTATGGAAAATGTGCAAACTAGCATGGGAGAAGGGGATGCACCCGATGACTGGAAGACTGGCATAATAGTCCCCCTATATAAGGGCAAAGGGGAAAGAGGAGTGTGTGGTAACCACCGAGGAATATGTCTTTTAAGCGTAGTAGGGAAGGTGTACAGTAGGGTAGTGATTGAGAGAGTGAGAGTAAGAACGGAGAAATGGATGGGCGACGAGCAGGGAGGTTTTTAGGAAGGGAAGAGAATGTGTAGATCAGATTTTTACCCTGAATTGTGTTGTGGAGAAATATCTGGAGAAGAAACAAAAGGTGTATGTTGCCTTTATGGACTTGGAAAAGGCCTATGACAGAGTGGATAGCGAAGGCATGTGGAAAGTACTTAGAATATACGGAGTAGATGGCAAGTTGCTGAAAGCAGTGAAGAGCATGTATGAGGGTGCAAAGGCGGCGGCAGTACGTGTGGAAAATGAGCAGAGCATGTTTTTTTTACCTGAGTGTTGGGTTGAAACAGGGGTGTGTGATGTCCCCGTGGTTGTTTACTGTATGAATGGAGTAATGAAAGAAATACTAGGAAGAGCAGTGGATGTTGGTGTATCGCTGAAAAGGGAGGGAAATAAGTGGAAGCTGCCTATACTGCTGTTTGCGGGTGATACAGTTCTGATGAGCGATAACGAATGGGAGTTGCAGGGTCTGGTAAATGAGTTTGGAACAGTGTGCGAAAAACGGAATTTGAAGGTAAATGCGGGGAAGAGCAAGGTTATGGTCTTCGAAAGGGGTGAAGTCACAGAGTGTGAGGTGAAGTTGAACGGTCAGGCTATGGAGATTGTCAGTTTTTTTAAGTATCTGGGCAGACGTGTTGAGTAAAGATTGGACTATGGATGAAGAAGTGCGGGAGAGGTTGCAACAGGGGAAGAGGGTTGTAGGAACGTTGAAAGCAGTAACAAGAAATAGAGTGGTCAGTATGGAAGTGAAGAAGTCCTTGCACGACAGTGTGGTAATCCCGACACTAACTTACGGAAGCGAAGCATGGACGTTCGGGAAGAGACTCAGACCAAGAGTGAGAGCGGTGGAAATGAGTTACTTGAGAAGTGCGTGCGGAGTTACATGGAGGGATAGACAGACAAATGAGGAAGTAAGAAGGAGGTGTGGTGTGGAGGTAGATGTGCTGGAAAGTGTGAAAAGGAACAACTTGAGATGGTTCGGCCATATGGAACGTATGGAAAGCGAGAGATTGACTAAGAGGGTGTACGAGAGGGAGGTGCAAGGACAGAGAGGGAGAGGTGGAAGGATGGAGTTAGGAAGTATATGAATGGTTGGGAGGAGGGTCGTCGACTGACTGGGGACAGAGGTGCATGGTGGCAGTTGGTTCATGGCCACCCCTTCGTGGATCACGGCGTCAGGCAATAGATAGATAATTGTATCGCCGCCACCACCGATTACCATATAAATAGTAGATTGAATTCTTATAGGTAAAAGGAAAATAAAGGACTGTGGTTATCCAAATCTAACTTTGATATTTATTCAAGTAACAACTGAATATAGTGTACAGAAATACTAAATATAGGATTTCCTATATTGAGAAGAATCTCTGGGCTATGTTCTAGTGCCCGTGGTTAACGTCTATCTGCCATATCACCTTCCAACCTAGCCTCACTACACACCTCCCTACCTCCCAGAGGGGAAGGAAATTTCCCTCACACCTTCCGGTCATAGGATGAGGGCATGAGAGAGAGACCCAAATGCACGATTGCTTAAATGGCATGGGAACGGTTCCTGACTCATGAGTTTTAGAAGGGGGAAGTTACAAAGAGTTACAATGAATACCCCCACAGAATGTATAGCTACCTGCATTAGATCATTCATAGTAAGTATACTAGCTTAAAATTATGTGAGAGATGGTTATAATGATTGCATAGTAAATAATAAAATTTTGAGATGTAATACGCCCTCACTAAAATACTTGCGTTACCCACCGCAAGGCAGGCACTTAAGATTATGTGAGAGTAAAACAATTAAGTTAAAGATTAAACAAATTTCAGTTGAAGAAAAATTCGAAAGTGGAATGGAAATTTTCTAAGTATTATGTTAATAAAATATAAAGTTAAAGAATTGCACCAATAATTTTGGCACAAAGTAAAATGGTAAAGAACAGATTAAAAATTGAACAAAGGAAACACAATTGCTAAGACAATGAACAAAAACAAAATTGCAAAAGAAAATACTATAGGTATTATCTTCAAACAAATTCCCAATAAGAAAACAAAAACAAAAACAAAGACAGACACATTATAATAGTTATATGTCTGCTGTAAATCGATTAACAAAGCAAAGATATACAGACTTATAAAACAAGGTAAAACTTAAAATATACAGCTGCAAGCAAAACAAAATAAATCCTAGGTAAATTATATAATACTGCAGGAAAAAAAAATGAAATCCTAACTCATAGGATAAAATAAAAAGAATAACAGAAATAAACACAAAAGTCCACTTAGGTTAAACTCATGGTGTGAAAATAAATAATATCCAAGTTTATAATAAAATAACATATTAAAACCTTCCAAGTTTGATAAAAACCCATTTAAAACCAAACAAAACAGTTAAAACCTGATGTAAAATAAAAGGAATAAACATCCTATCCATAGGAGCATGATACATATCAATATTAAACACAGCAAGCCACAATCCCGTGGTGTGTAAAATAATACCTTCCTAATCTGAAAAACATTCATTGCGCAAATAAATATCACATACACAATTCGAATAAAATTGTAATAAATGTTTTCATCCGGGAGCTACCCGTTTTCCAAAATAATGCATTTCCTATGGCCAATTCCTGAAATTATAGAATACAATCACACACTCGTCGAAGCAAAATCCGTTTTAACGTAGTGTACAATTAATTCCAAAATACGTACATTAACCCTTCCTCCCCGGGTGTCAGTGTGAAAGGACACCACGAAATAAGGGCAGGTGCCCGGGTGTCCTTTCAGGAGATAGTAAGCTTGAAAGCCTATTCAGCTTGGTCTGAACGCCGTGCGTCCGACGCATGTAAACAAAGCCGATCGTTGCATCACCGCACCTCCGAAAACAAGAAGGAGAAGACTCGTTTGTTATTGTATGTCTGTATGTCGTTGTTTCAGTAGTGAAAAGATCGTCGTATTGCTAACATCGCCTGAAAATGCTCTCTACTGAAATCGTCATCACAACTGAACCAGTTGACTTAGAGAGTTCTACTCAACGCCAGTCTACAGATTGGAAACCGCACTATGTTTATAGATGTGTGCGAAATTTCTAGCAGTTAAATTAACAAAAATACGGTAGCCTAGGCCTAGACGTTTTTCGGCAAGATCGCCCGGGTAGCCCAAGCCCACACTGTCCTATGGAGGACCTGCCCGGGCCAGGAGGGTTAAACCCACACAGGAAAAAAAAAAAAAAAAAAAAAACGCCTCAAAGTTAATTCAGGTACTGTACATACAGACATTAATAAACTAACTCCTACATTTTATTTTATTTCATTTTATCATAGAATCATAAATTTCCACACAAAACATAAAAATTTTGAGAGAAAAATTATCCTTTTCAAAGATAGTCTCAATAGGATATACTTAAAATTTCCTTTCTCCTCTATGGCCGTTCTTTCAATTAAGACCACAAACAAAAATTATCTATATACCCGGGAAATTTATTTCAATTTCCAAACATACTCCAAAATTATTTTCCAAAAATATCTCTTTTCAATGCAATATGCCAAACAGTGAATTCAAACATCTACAGTATATTAGAAAAAACTAGCCAATGTTCCAGGCAATAATACTAAATAATAGAGTGTTTAAACTTCTCTGGGCCTAAAACTAAAGATCTGATGTGGCTTGACCTCCTTTAAGCAAAACTAACATTAATAACTCTACGGAAATTAAACATATTATTTCAAATCGAGAAAATTCGGTAAAATGTTATGAATAAAGATAACTCAACTGGACCCAATTGTACAGTAAGCTAACTCGTAAAAACAATTAAAAACACATGACTAAAAATATCTCGTGACCAAAAAACTTAACTCGAAAATAAACGTGAGGGGAAAACTTTCAACTTAATCCAGTTGTTACAAACATTTTATGAATGGAGGATGCCTTTAGGCACATGGACCTTTTTGTTTTATCTGTGTTTTTCCTTCCTCCGTTCATTGTCTCTAAAAAAAAAAAAAAAAAAAAAAAAAAATCATAAAACAAAAATATTGCCACAATATTAGCGAACGAAAGAACGAAAATTTACCGAAATGTACAGCCCGTGACTGTAGCCTATCGGCAGACACGAATACACTTAAATGGGCAACAACAACAAAATGTAAGGAATATTAACTAAAGCACCCCAAAATTCGTCAGAACAACTTAACGAAAACAATTATAATAGAACGATTCCAAAAAGAATACTCCAAGCAAATGTCAATCAATCAAACTTCCAAAGATCAATTCAAAATGAAACTCGAAAACAAAATATCTTGAACGGTAGAGTCCACAAATTCTGGACAAAAAGATGTTAATAAAACCCGAAAATTAATATTTACAAAACTCGCACTCAAAATCAAAAGCAAATAGTATCGACCGATGTGTTAATAAAATAAACAATATAGGCCTACCAGCGAGTGATTTTTTTTTAAAGATGTAATCTCAAACTCGTTAGAAATCCATAATTAATGTTAAGAAAAACACAATTACACTGTACGTACAATAAAGATGTTAAAATAACGTACTTAGAAAATAAAAGGGATACTCAATTACCTTGGCTGCCGCCTACGAGTTGAAATTCGACATAGGCCTAAGCCACTCGAGCACTTATAAAAAAAGATAAGAAAAGTGTTTAATTAATGAATACTAGAATCACTTTAAAACTTCAGATGTATTAAAAACGAAAATTAACTCAACCGCTTAGATAAACGTGCGGGTTTAAGAAAACTTAGGGAAAAGTGAGGGCAATCGGTACTAAATAGGACAAGAATTGCTCACAAGGTGATACAAGCATAAAACTTTCCACAATAGTTCACAAAGACCTATTTTACAATTTCAGGGCAGGAGCCACAGAGATTTCAGTGTTGCATAGCAACGGTTGCTAGGCAAATCATTTTCCTTAGCAACCGGCAGCAACAATGCAGTTTCTGGAAAACTGTGAGGTGCTATGGTTTTTTCTCAACTCCTTGTTCTAAAAAACATGTAGCATTGCATTTGGAGATCATATACAAGAATTATGTGGCATAAAATCCAATTTAGGGCAAGTCAGGCTATAAAAATGCCACTCCTAAAGCTTCAGACACTGTTGTCACAGTCACTTTTGCATTTGCAGTAGGCTGTGCATTTTAGATGCGCATCAACACATTTGCAGTCTGTGCATCCTCCTCGGCAAGAACACTTCAGTAGTTCTGGGCAGGTTGCACTGGCTTCGGGCAAGTTAGACCACAGAGGCCTCCACTTTTCTGGGCAAGTCCATCCCCACTCACTTGGAGAGGGCAACTGTCGTTCTGGCACCGTGGTGCAGCCCCAGTGGTGCCCACCTTGTAGTACTGCCCTCTTCATGTGTTGCTGTAGAGCAGCCTTGGTTGGAGGTAGACATGATATCTGACGTCCTTTGTGGATGAACAGATTCTTTCTGACTTCATTGATGGAACGAGAAGTTGCTGTCCTGTCATAGAGTCGAATGGTGAAGTACTCCAGAGAAGCCTCAGTCGCTTCACCAATTTGTTCAGGTGCATTGTGCAGCTCATAGAATGTCGCAGTAAATTCATCATGTGCCTCCCACACTTTCCATGCAGTCTTCTTTCCCACCTGGACCAGATGGGACACGGTATCACAACCTGTATAAGCATGGAACACAGGCAGTGCCAAGGATCTTTCTGTGCCAAGTGAAGCACATATTTCATGAGCTGGGATGTACCTAAAGTCCTTTCCACAACCAAAGGCAATCCAGAGTTCTATCTGCTGTCTCTGAGCCAGCTGCTGTACGACTGCCACTGCCAATACTACCACGTCAGTGTCCACAGTTCGAACAAGGATCTTGTGGAAGCCCTGCATAACAGCATCACTGACATGCACCATGATCCTCGAGTCTGCCTCCTCATGGTTGCAGGGAGCAATGTTGCTGGTGTCTCGTGTAGGTAAGCATAGCACATTGGCACCATCAGTAACAATGAGAGTCTGGTCTCCTGATGCATTTTCCAGCAGTTCCTTGTTCAGTAATGTAAACAGGTCTGTCTTGTTGTTGGCCAAGCGAAGGAACTGCTGCCAGTTCTTTGGTGTTGGGCTAGACGCCCCAACTCGTCTGCGCTGAATAGGACCAGTGACACGTTGTTCTCTTGTCTGTGACTTGAGGCTGTTATCGAAGTACTGGTCCCAGACAACATCCACTCTCAGAGCCTGACTTTGAGCATTGTTTATGTATGGAAGAAAGACCTTGGCAGCATAGTCTCCAAATGTCTTGCAGCCCTCAGGTCTAAGAAAGTGAACAAGTGCCGCACCATCCATGATTCGCACTTCAGTCTCTGGTGTCACATCATTTGATGACCCTACTTTCTTTTCAAGACATTCTATGAGATCAGACTTCTTCCCTGGACGTAGCTGCCCATAGGCAGACAGAGATGGAGGAAATGGGAGGTTCTCATGATTGAAGAAATTGTTCAAGTCACCTTTCCTTGTCTGACATGCAACATACAGACTTGCAAACAGCGAAGATTCACTTTTGAGGAGACTGACTTTGTCCCCTGATTTGTTTGATCGTTTGCCTTGGACATTGAACAGTACCACCTTGTTCCTGGTAATTGTTGCTGTGATTGGCTTAGTATTTGTTCTGAGTCGCTCTTCCACAAATGTTGCATACTGCTCCTGACCCTTTGATGTGAGAGTGGTTAGACACTCGACTGACTGCTCATCCATGATGTCCTTTGTATGGAGTCTGAGAAGGTCCTGCCCTTCCTCCTCAAATGGGCTCCCCATGTCCTCCATTACACTAACTACCGCCTGAACCTGTCCAGCAAACAATTTCTGGGTTGACCGGGTTTGTTCATGATGGTTTCTTTGCCCAGAACTTTGTTGTTTCCCTACCATGGTCGCTTCAAACTCAGAAATTACTCTGACAAGTTCTGGTCCTGCCACTGCCCATCTCAAGAGGGAGTTTGCATCCTGGGTAAGCCCGATGATTCTGCCTTCATCCTTCATTACTCCATTGTTTTGTTCATGGCAGTGATCGACAGCAATGAGGGAGAATTTTCTCTGGGATTTTGCCACAACAAACTTGCCTTGCTGAAATTCTTTGGCAACATCTGGATGAGTGTGAGATAGACTGCTCATGTCACGCACATGTACGGACATCCAACGTGCGTAGTGGGTGTGGTTGAGACTGAAGAACCAAGGTGTCAATTTCTTCAATGTATCCACATACAAATCAAAGTCACCAGTACGTAGTGATCGCACAAATGTGAACAAGAGAAGTTCCAGCTCTAGACTCGTATGCCAGTACATGAACTGAGGACTTTCAGCTTTTCGCCGTTCACACCATGTGCTGAAAGTGTCTATGGATTCTTCGGAATTGTTTGCAACATATCCATCATAAGCCTTCTTGAGAAGGATGTACAATGCACATGCAGTGACTTGGTGAGCATGACGGGTTCGAGTCACATGTGATGCCTTCAGGAAGGACTCAGCAATGCCTGGTGTGGCAACATCAGCTTCCTGGAGAACTTCCACCCAACCACTTCCATCAAGCCAATGACCCAAAGCTTTCAAGCCTGTCATTTCAGTGTGTAGACCCCCCATAAGCATTACAAACTTGTCCTCACCATACAGTTCGGACATATTCCATTGCAGCTTCTTCAGTGTAGCATACAGAGGTTGGTCCCCACTAATCACTGGAGTCTGGCCAGGGTTGAGGTGATGAACTGCTGACTTCACCACTTCCATGCAATGCCGAAGCATAGATGGTGAGCTGGCTTCCTCAACAAAGAGAGGCATCATGGCATTCACAGATGGCAGAATGTCTGGGTCTGGCACTTTGCTGGCATGGTATGCTGCCCAAGACAAAGTCGCCTCTGCTGATATGTCATCTGCATGATGTTTCTCAACATGACTCAGCCAGTAATATTCCTTGTCCATGTCCTTGGTCAAAGGGGTGTTGGAAGAAGCCAGGTCTGCAGGAATGGGTGGGACAAAGACGTAATTTTTTGGCAACCGTGTTGGCTTCAGTTCAGTGTACGAAAGGGGCAAGTCGCTCATTTTCCTCTTGAGTTATTGAATTAGTGAATCCTTGGCCATTGTCTTCATCTTCACAGACATCTCGCGGAGTGAGATTCTGGAACAAGGACAAGCTGGTGCCATGGAATGAACTTGTAGATGTCGCAGAGCTAGGGTTGTGGTCGATGTTGTCTGCAGCACTGGTGATGAAATGCCCTTTGCGAAGTTGAGGAGGACAGACTGTGCCAATCTGATGGTAATAGTCACAGACGTTATTACCCAATGATGTGATCAAGTCCATTGTGCGGTTGTATGATGGCGACATACCAAGAGTATATACTCTCAATCAACTTTCTATCTCTGGTTAGTGCATGAGCCTTAAGACCTACATAGACGGGTAGTGGCGTTTCACGATCTTTGCTGTGATATACTTGTGGAAATCTCACAGAATCCCTGCGTCTCTTGATGCTGTTGTACACCAACAGCTGAGCAATGGATAGTATTGGTTGGCTGATAGTTGTGTTGAATGTTTGATCTGTGATGTTTGAACCATTGATAAGCATGCTGACCAGTGACAAAAGGGACCGTGGAACAGACTCCACTTGGCTGTTATGGCCAAACGATCCAGAGAATGTTATTTTGTGTGCGAAGATGTCCTGTCGGATCATTTCAGCAATTTGGGTCATCATGACACTCTGCTCGTCTCGATCAGTCTGGTATCCTTCTCGGAGAATAGAGCCAACATCTTCTTCACAAGCCATGAACACATCTCGTCCTTCTTTGTAAGCTTTCATCCTTGGGAGATGCATGAGAATGCGGTCTTTCAGATGCTTACTGTTTACTCGTGCAGTAACATCCACTCCAAGTTGATTTAGCCTGTCAGTGTAGAGCTTCACAAGATCTGCAAGTCTGAACACCTTCACATCCTCATCTTGCCTCTTCTCCTCAATGTAGGAAATCAGCTGAGCCAAAGCAATTCCTTTACATGTCTGGTCATCTGAGGCATCCTGATCCTGTGATACCTTTGCACGTGCTCTATTGTACAGGTTTGTAAGGCAGTTTGCATGATACTTTGCCTCCTGGGCAATAAGGTCTCCTGCACTTAATTTTGAAAGAAGATTTTCATCTTGTAGATCATGTGCGCATTTCCTCACACGAAAATCTAGTTGAAATGTACAGACTTCGCGGAGGTTCTCCTTTGTTTGCTGCTGGGAACAAAAGAAGCATTTGGGACAATTGCTGCCAACTGTTCCACTTGAGGCAGTATCACCACCACTGCTAGTGCTACGTGTGAAAATTCGTTTTGAAGCAGTCCCATCTTCCTCAGACTTGTGCTTTCGTTTTGCGCGTTCCAGTTTGGTATGTGAAAACTTCTGATAACAAGATTTGTGCCACTTTGCATTCTGTTCTTTCAATGTTAATTGAATACCATTCCCATGGTCAAGTCGTGCCAGATTGATTTTGATTGGCATTGAGTCAAGGTTACTAAACTGTGTGATGTTGTCTACTATGGTTTCATAGCCTCTGTCAGTTGGTGATATGAGAGACTCTTTGGTGTCCAGTTGACAAAAAACACAGATAGTCCAATCAGTTGCTTGAACAGATGAAGATGAGGCACTGGCCATTTCTGTGAATATTCAGTACGTCTTGACTATCACTGTGCGCAGATCAAATATATCAAACTTGCTGAAACTGGAAACAAAATATGATTAAGGCCGAGGGTTTATCCTTTTACCACCTTTATCAAATACATCTGTTGCACACATTCCTTTATGGGAACAACTAGGTTCAGTTTCCCTACACCTAGCCCGATCGTTCATCCAGTGCCATTTAAGTCCCGTGCGATCTGTACACCTTCCGGGTAATTCTTAAGCCCCGTTACCCTTGGCTCGGCTCTCCCGCGCTGGCACATCCTGTCAATTCAGGCGCGGCTATCTAACTACATCTACCAACTACAAACTACAGTTTAGTAGCTAGTGGATTTGGGGCTGTTAGATAGCATTTGGGACACTGATCTAGATATACTAGTACTTATTAAAGTACTAGTATATCTAGATCAGCTGGCACTGAACCCCATGCTGAGTTACACAGCAGTGATGTCACCAGTGTGCCCTGGTTGTGTGCTGACATTCACTCTATTATATAGATATATATGCTTTTATACATCTTTTGAACCATTTTAGGAGTGAATATAGGAAAATAAATAAAAGTACAAAGTCATAACACTTCATAGTAGTTCAGAAACTGCATCGTTGCTGCCGGTTGCTAAGGAAAATGCTTTGCCTAGCAACCGTTGCTATGCAATACAGAAATCTCGGTGGCTCCTGCTCTGAAATTGTAAAGTAGGTCCTTGTGAACATTTCCGGGAAGTTTCATGCTTGTATCACCTTGTGAGCAATTCTTGCACCCATTTCCTTGACTTTATGACAAGTTGTAGTTTTGACTGAATGACATGATAAATTGACCGCCATGTCACTGACGACTTGCAATGTGTTAGAAAACACGCAATGTCCAGGAAAGCTCATTCTATGAGTCATAATTAGCAAATTGAATTTATCTCGCTAGACATGAGGAAAACAAAAAAATTACCGCGAAACAAAATATAGATGATTGATATTCACTGTACACACCTTTGAAGCACTTTAAAAGTGAGTAGTGAAGATATATAATTTTCTATATCAGGAGTGAGGTATCAGCACACGCTGAGTCTGCTCTGCTGACGAAGTCTCTCTCCCACCTAGACGTCCCACTCAGGTTACGTCACCGCTTGTAGTCGTCACCGTCACATGCCCACTCAGGAACTTAGATCATTCATCAGATCATTCATAGTAAGTATACTAGCTTAAAATTATGTGAGAGATGGTTATAATGATTGCATAGTAAATAATACAATCTTGAGATGTAATATTAGTCTTAATTTGTTTCCCCTCCATATTAAATAACATATAATATGTTTTATTGACATGTACCGGTAATGGCAACTTATTTGCAGTCCAATTAAATAGTTTAAGTTCAATGTTCATTGTCTCTATTATGTTGTTGTTGTTGTTGTTGTTGTTCCCCAAGCTGCCTGGCCGAACAGCCCCAAGGCCCCGAGCAATTCCAAGGCCATAACCAAGTGCCCCCACAGAACCCTCCCCGCCGACCACAATAAAGCCTGGGTGACCGAAGCCACTTCATGGCGGGGAGCTGAGGAGGGTGCGGAAACGCCCGGGAAACCAAAGCCCCACCCAGGGCCCTGTGCCCCTCAGCAATTATGAAGAGAAAGTTGAGGGGCAAGGGAAAAATGTGACGCTTTGGCTTCCAATCTTGGTAGATTGGGAGGTCAATCCACGGAAGAGACGCCGTCACTTGAGATCTAGAATATATATAAGTTAAAGGAACAGTCAGAGTAAGCTATGGGTATGGCAGAGATTGCTCAGCTCTCACTCTGATAGACCAGCCCAACACCACATGACTAGAACCCAATCCTCTCAGCATCAGCTAGGAAAGGCCCTAGAAAGCCGCCTTTGGCGGGTGGGATAGCTCCCCTATTTCAACCCATTTCGGGGTTGGGCACCCGCCTCTCTATTATGTTATCAACATTGTCACCACTTACGAAGATGTTTGTATCATCGACGAACAAGATAGGCAACAAAACAAAACAATGTTCTCATTCTGCTGGGGGCCTTGTTTCCCCAACTAAATGTTATGCCTGCCCAAGATCGGAGGGGTGGTGGGTGGGGAAAGAGCCTTCTGCTTTTCTATCACATTCCAATCTGTAGCAAATTGTAGTTAGCTAGTCCGGACTGCCTAGTAAGTTATTTATGTAACTCTATGTAACTCTCTCTCTGCCAAATCCTTCCTTCTCCCCATGTCTGTCATGAATAATTTCTTTTGTGTTTATCCTCATTTCGTTCGTTATAATCTCTCCTTGTTCAACATTTCCAATATAATTGTCTTTGTCTTCCATCTCTCCCATGTGATATCATATTCACAAGATATTCAGTCCATCGTGCATATTGCTTACACATGGAGTTTACTTTCTTTCCACGTAAGTACTATGGGTTATTTCGAGAGTAAATATGTATGGTGTCTTTTTGTTAACATATCTATTATTAACCCCCCCCCCCTCTCTCTCTCTCTCTCTCTCTCTCTCTCTCTCTCTCTCTCTGTATTGAACCACTCCAGTTATTAGTGTTGTATTATAAAGATATATTTAAATTTACTCTTAATTTAAGGGGAGATTCGTATTTATTAGTAATTATTTGTACATATACTGTACATATAATACTGTACATTATATATATATATATATATATATTACCTCCATCAATGTTTAAAAAACACCCCCGAGAACCCCCTTCGAGATAAATGTTTACATTTTCCGGTAGAAAAATAGGTTCCTCATAAATTACAGGCTCGCTATTACTCGCCAGGAAAAAAATTGACACCTAAATGGTAGGAAAGTTTTTAACATTGTTAAACAAATGGGGCTGACATGACGAAGAAGGGGGCACAGAAAACAAACAGACCTTCATAAATTCACCCTAGTCCACCCCCCACCGCGCCCTCCTCCTCTCATTTTCGTTGACTATAATAAGTTTTTTGTTTTCACGACATTTACTTTTTTTCAGCCTTTGTTATGTAATCCATCCAAATATTACTGTCTTTATTGTTTTTCAAGGCAGTCCCTACTAAACCGATTTTACTAATTAATTTCATACCCGGTATTTGCATTTAGGAAATTAATTGAATTGTTGTGTTCCAGGCTTCTACTTATAGTCAGAAATGTGGTTGTTATTTTAAGTTATCGTTATAAGTTCAAAGGCTCAAAGCGTGACACAACGCTTTAGAGTGTACTAAAAATATAATTAAGCATGATATTATGGAGATAGGGCTCGGTTGTGGCTCTACCCTGTGAATGCTGTATCCTATCCTTTTCCTATTTGTGGTGATAGCATCAATATTGGTTGTATTTTCCTTTCATCGTGAAACATAAGAGGTTGGTATATGGTGAATTAGTGGTAAAGTGACTTAGTCAAAAGAAGGAGTTATAGACACGTTTTCTCTGATAAATCGGACAATATTTCGACAATCATCTTTATTGTTATAATTAATTAAACTAAAAGTACAATTCATAATTTCTAATAAGTTAATTCATATTCAAATGATGCCATATCATGTGGCAGAAATATAACATAGATGTGTGGCGCAATTCATAGCAAGCAAGCCGTATACTTAACAATGTCAGAGGGACATTGTCAAAATGCATAGCGAATACTGATTAAAGAACTGCTCGTTCATCCATTTGATATAATTATCACTTTGCGTTTACCCAGTTTCGAAAAGATAACATACTAATTTGAATATACTGTTGGAAATGTAATTCACCATCTGGGCTCTCGTCAACTATGAAGGAGACTGCGTCAGTTTTAACAAGAGAACACCTTAGTGATATCCCTACAGCATCGCCAGTTACGATATACAATAATGTTGGTGCGCTAAGGATTATCAGCATTACAGACTCGGAAATATTTTAATCCTTGTAAAATTTCAAGTAAAATATAAGCTCGCTAACGTACCACCGATACTAAAGAAAAACAGCACATCTTTACTTAGTAAATATCGTCCAATTTGCTTAACCTCAGATGTCTGTAAAATGCTAGAAACACTCATAAAAGACAGACTCGTAAATTATTAGAGGAAAACAACATACTTAGCCATTTGGGCTGCACCACCGGCGAAAGACTAGGACTAAAGTTAGATAAATATATATGAGCAACATATTCCATGTATGACAAACTTGAGATTGAACATTGATTGCTGGAAAACATTGACTAGGACATTTGTGTAAAATAAAATGTGTCCATCCATTAATCATCTATCACTGCATGAGATACTACAAGCAACCACACCTCGGTTGGACATACAATCTGAAGACGTGCATAACAATTACATATTGCCAATACACGTAATGTTTCCTCTTTTTAAGCAGCAATATATATTATATAGGGCGAAAAGGATAAATTATGCTGTTGTGTATAACTATGAAGATATTGTAACCCTATAAACCCTGTCATGGATAGGAGGGAAATATCACTGCTCAATATAAGACTGAAACTATCTCAATACTGCTACAAAGGAAACACTATAAATGTGTAGTCCACAAAGTTGTTAAACGTGCAAATAGAAAGTCCAAGGGAAATGTTGCAGAGAGTTTCAACTACTTTTATTTGACACCAAGAAAGACAGAAAGAAAACAGTGTTCATCTAATGTTGTATTAATTATATAATTTGAGTCAAATTTTATAAAGTTCCAAAACCTGTTGAGATAAGTTTCCTAACATAATAATATTAATGCAGCATAGGAAAACTATATGTAATTGCTGTTTATAATAAAACAATATTTAATAATTATATATAATCGGCAAATTTGCTTCAAACTAGTGGAGCAACATACTGTATACAATATGCAATTCATCAAATAGAAAGTGTGTGTAATGTGTTACCTTAAAATAACTTTCTATAAATATTGTATTTTATTTGTGTGCAAAACAACAACTTTAGTATTGCAACATTGCGTTATATCTACAATGATTTAGCCAACTAGACTGAATGTTTCTATGAAAAGGTATAAAGTGAGAAGGGCCCAAAAATGGTTAAACACCAACATAGATACCCTAACCTAACCACTTGACCAGCATCCTCTGTTTACTCCATTATAATGCATTAACCCCTTCTATAGCGATGACGTATTTATTATTTCATTTCGGCTACATTTAGACAATTCTGTTAAGCTTAGGAAGGGTGTTTACCAATTAAAAGGCTACAAACTATCTCACTTAATCCTTTTAGCTACCACATATCCTTCCTAAGCTTCATACAATAGTCTAAATGTAGCTGAAATCAAATATATAATACACCTCCGGTATAGAAAGGGTTAAGGCGGCGAGAAGGAGGGCCGGACACCATGGAGGATGGTAAGGAGGAGAATAATTAAAAGATGGATGAAGTGGGGGGCTAGATAGGAGGAGGAAGAAGAGAAGGAGAACAGCAGGAGAGGAAGTATTGGAACAGAAGGCTATGAACAGGATGTTGGGAAATGAGAAGGATAAATATAATAACTGATATTGTAAGATAGGAGTACATATAGACCAATGTAACTAACCAATGATAATAGGGAAAATTGTAGAGTGGGGGAAAGGAAGGAAGGCAAAATAATCTTCTTAAATTGTGTGAAGAGAACATGTATAACTAAATTAACAACACTTGAAAGAGGAAGTGGACGACAGAGGAACGGAAAACTAATACGGATTTTTACCTCATTAGCTTTCCGCTTGTGAACCTGTGATAAAAGATAGACAAAGACATTACTGATTAATCCTGATAGACAAAGCAAATTAAATGTTATACACTTGGGGGAGCGGGGATACAAAAACTGAGAGGGTAAACAAAAGGAAATGCAAATGTGAGATGTTAATGTTGGTGATCTTTGTGATTATATAAAAACAGAGATTAAAGAATAATGATTATGTGAAAGAAAGAAATAGAACAATTTATAATATGAAAATGGAAATAAGAATTTAAAAAAAAAAAGCATATTAAACGTGGTTTGATGTGAATTAGAAGTGCTAATCGAGGTCTTCCAATATTTTACATCTGCCCAAGGATGTCATTCCTGGCAAGGATTTTAGATCGTTGGGTTTAACTGTTTCTAGACATCTATCACATCTTCAAGTGTAATGTTGAGTAGCAAGAGAGAGGTATGACCAATGCTAATAGTTTATTAATTATGGGGACATTTTCACTTGAGGAATTCTTTTTTTCTGGACCCCTATCTCCCTCATATTTAGCCACATTACTTTTGAGATTTCAAGATGTTCGCCCGATTAGTTTGGCGACTTTAAGAACGTTTGCCCCATTTATGTAAATGTTAAGATCTTTTGTGCCATTACGTGTTGATTTTTTCCTGGCGAGCGATAGCGATCCTGTAATATACGTGGAACCGGCTTTCGGCCGGGACATTTGTCTACCGAAAAATGTACACATTTATCTTGAAAGGGGATCTCAGGGTGTGAACAAAATAATATTTAGGAAGCAAAGAGTTGATACAGACTTTCGGTGATAAATTGGTTAATGGACCCTGGTCAGATCTTGGAAGTGCTTCTAATGACTGCCAGTTGTCACTGTTTACCTTGAAGAACAGGAAGGGAAGGTTGGATCCGTCGATATACTGTAGGTCTTAAACCTAATGTGGTCACAGCCTGACCGCACGCTGGCTTGGAGACATGTTAGGGCTATAGTCCTTGTACATCATTAGCACCCTTTTGTGGGCAACACCATGTGAGGATTTGTAACTTGTAACTAATAATTAGTTATTTTCTTAGCAGATTATAATCATCTGGTGGTAGTCAGAATAATTTACAAGAGTAATTTCCTTACTAAATGATTAATGAGTGATGGTAGAGCAACTAAATTCGCTAGCATAGAAACCTTGTTCGCACAAAATATGAATGAGTTTAACAGATAAAGCATATCACATTGTTTTACCTGATTTCCAAATTTAACTGTTCATAGTCGTAAATAATGGTATGAAGCCGAAGCATAAACAGGAACTAAAACTCTGATACACGATCCTAGGTCACCAAGATAATGAAATGTCGTGTACAGTGAAACATGAGGACAGAAGGAAGATTTGTTTTAGTAGAGTTAAAAGATCACTTTATTGGCCATACCTTCATTAATCCCTGATATTTTTTTACTGGGTTTATACAAAAAAAGTTGTATGCAACTCCAAACACCTGTTGTGTTCCAAATTCCCCTGTGACTTCGAGATGTTATTTCTAAGATTAGTTTCTAAAGGATAACCAGAATACAATAAAACTAACATCATAATTCTTACTACTATGTTTAATGTGCACCTTCCTGGACGAACATCCGTGTTTTGCTCCGACAGCTTAATTTCCTCCGCCCAAAATTCAATTAAGGCAGAAGATTGGCCAAAGACCTTTCCGAATCAGGCGGGGGTAACTTCTGTCATGACAGATGAATCGACAAAAATCTGAGTTTGGCGATGTCAGAACGACAACAGCTATTTTAAGCAGACATTCCTTTAATTTAAGTATCAAGTTAGTAGATTTGCATTGCCTACAGCATGATCAAGTAATCGACTGTAATCCGCTTAGAAAGGCCTTCCATTTCACAGTTGGATGACATACCTCTAATTGCGCGTAATTGATTTGTATAACACTTCGTACACATGGACCAAAACACATTATACAATTAACCACAGTATAACTTTATCATGTTTAACCCCAGAAACATAATATTATTAAGACATTAACATGTTATGGCTAGGAAGCAAGTGTTCACGTTGGACTCAGGACTTGAAAATGCATATCTAGTTCCTCCCTATATGTTTACCCATTGCGTGTATTTGCAGAATATATGCACAGTATATATATATATATATATATATATATATATATATATATAGTATAAATTATATCGTTATGCTTGCCACTTATGCCGCAGAGATTATATCATAACAATTATTAACCTGCTCCAATCTCCTTTCACGACAAACCGGTAGCGCAACAGATAAAGCACAATCAACGCTTATCCAGGCTCTCTCAGGTACTTGGGTGCAACTTGTTCCCTGCAAACTTCATCAAATACTAGTAGGCAGTGTTGATGGCTAATACCTAAATCAATCCACAAAACATACAACAAAAATATCCCAGTGCAACAGGTAGTACAACTGGGGCTTATATCAGCGTAAACGGTTCCTACGGTAGGCTTATTAAGTAAATTACATATGTGCTCTTAAGAAATGTGCATAAGAAAAGAAAGGAAAAGATTCAATGCAAAAGAAGTATGCAGTGCACTCGCACGCCAGGTGACTAGGATAGTTGCTTTGGCTGTGCTTCGCTCGCCCAAGTCCTAGCAGGGAAAATGCTTGTCTCCCACAACCAAGCATCCTGCATTCTCGCAATACTTCTCTATTCTTAAACTGAACCTATCCTAATGATACGTAGGTGAGTCCTAACCTGACAACACACTACAGGTTCCTGTTACATAATCAAGTACTAGCTAGCCCAATATATTGGAGCCTGATAAAAGCTCTTCTTCCTTTAGAGTTTAGACTATATAACAGTACACCAAGCAGCAAATGTCATTCCCTGTAAGAGCAACCGCCCTGGCTATAAAACACAGAGCCCTCCACCCACACTCTTAAACCCAGGTGACAAAGCTGAAGGCAATCTAAACAATACTAGAGCTATGTTGAGGTTGGTATATATCTGAGGTTTTGATGCTACAAACTAGGCTACTGAGAGCCCCGGGAATGTACTCCTAGCGGCTGCAAAACAAGGGAAAATAGTGTATGGGTAGTGTATGTGTATGTTGTGTATTTGGGTAAATGGAAAATACTGGTTATTCTACCTTAAGTGTGAAGCCACTACAGTACACCCTGGCATGCTCCCACAGGGACCAACACTATCCCCCAACCTCGGCCAAAACCAAAGCCTAACTACACGCCACAAAAATACAAGAAAACATAGTAGCACACTAGGCTACAAAATGCATCAGATAAATATATAATAGGTGTGAGAATATCAATGGAAATTAATGTGAGTATTCTAGGACTTTGTTTCTCTTTCTATTAGTTACTCTACAATGCTCAAGAATGGTTACAACAATAAATAAGCGAACAAGAATTCAGCAGGTCTACGGCTCGAGAGTACCAACAAGGGATATTACATTAATTTGAGCAACCGAGGCAATGAAGCAATAGAGGTAAAAATGAAAACATACAGTGAAAACAATGAAAGAAAATACACATAAATACATTTGTAATCTTAAAGTAAACTACAGTATAACTGAAAATCTTGAATGAATGAGTGAAATCGAAGCTAAATAATTGGTTAAAGATGAAGTGCAAATACAAAATATGGAAGACATACTAGAAGATATGAAAAGTGGAAGAAAACTAGAGAAGCAGTTGAACAAGACATATCAAGACATATTGAGGACGGGGACCCTAGACCTTCATTTTACTATTTTTGTTTTTTAATTAAAAGCTTCCGATGACACTGTACAATCATAGGAAACATCAAATTTCCACATCTGACACCCATTACTCACCCTACGGGCCCCCCCCCCCTCCCCCCCCCCAGTCTAAAATCACCCTCCCTATTTCTGAAATATTTTAGTTACTCAAATAACTAAATTTTCTATAATGCAGAAGGCCTAGCTACCTAAGAAAATAGAATAATAGGGGTAACTATTCTATAACCAAACCTTTCACACCAGGAGAATGAGTTATGAGATGTCAACTTTTAAAGGCGCTTATGTAAAATTATGCTTTTTCAACGTCTGAGGCTATCTATTGATCTGATTACTGTCCGATTGCCCCAATTTTTTTTCTTCACAGAATTAGACCAAGCATAAATGACAATTCGTACGCTCTTAGAATGGGTTTTTGGCAACATTTTCGAAGCTCATATCTATATTTATGATTGGAAATAGGGCCAAAAATTGTATCATTGATATTTACCTGCAGTGCTCAACATGATCATGTATCAAATTTGGGTAAATAAGAGCGTAGATTTATAGCCTATATATCTTAAGTTACCTCATACAAAAAATAAACTAAATCTGCCAAGAAAAAAATTGTCTGATATGTTTTGTCTATAGTAAACTCAAAAATGCGCGCACGCACGCACATATAGCAATGCAATTTGCAGCGAGTCTTACTATTACTATGTACACATACATAGCAAAAGGCCAGAAATTAATCTTATATAGAGGGTGGAATAAAGTTTTGAGGTCTAGTCTCCCCTTAAAGCTTTGAAAATGCTAGAACTATTATTATGACAAGGACAAGAATGATAAAAGTAAAAGAAAATTTCAAAAACGTTATTGTGTGAGATTTGTCAAAAGGAAAAGGAAAATCAAATGCACCTGTTCAACTGCGAATCATACGAAGACCTATACGAAGATCTGAGAGGCAGGGGCAATTTAAATGAAATATTTGAGCAACATTATTTGAAAAGGTATACGGACAGTTTTGAAAAGGAGGGATACTATCATTAATTTGAGAAAATATATATATATATATATATATATATAAGTAATATGAAGAGGGTAAAACAAATAACAAAATCTATAAAAAATAAACAGCCATCGTTCAAAGAACGAACAACAACATGCAAGAGAGCTCCCGGGCGCCCTGTAGCCAGGCGAAAAGATGCCAGCCAAAGCCGAGGTAACATTAACGCGGCTTGTATGATATAATGGTAATATTATATACATGCAAGACAAATAGTGGTACGCAACAATAATAACTTATACTAACTCACTATAACAAAAGAAAGAGTCAACTGGTTGCGTAACATGAGAACACAAATTAATCTCTACAATCAAAATAATCTCAACTAGAGTGGTGTTTTTACAGACGCTGGAACAAATGAGAACAAGAGTACAAAGGAGTACAAAGGAAATCAAGCAACAACAGATCTAGTGACCCTTCTAGGTTGCTTGTCCTCCAAAACACTGAGCATCAAGTGTCCAAACAGTGGTTTAGAGTGAGTAAGGGAACATTGGTAAGGGAATTACTGCCCTGGAACTAATGTCCGTGGCAGGATTAGGAAGTTAGTAGGGGACAGATGGGTTAGTAACTGAGGGGGGGATAAAATAAAATTATTCATTTACAAACGCAGTCAGTCGCGGGTTTGATGCGAGATATTTGTCTAGGCGGAGTTTAAATGAATCAACGGTGCTGCAGTCTATAACGTTTCGGGGAAGCCCATTCCACAAGTTGACAACTTGATTGAAGAAGGAATTCTTAGATTCGTGTGCGTTAAAAGATTTACCAACAATTTTGCAACCGTTTCCCCGCGTGTAATTAGATTGGTCGATAGTGAAGTACTTACTACAGTTCATATTGTCGATGCCTTTGATGATTTTGAACACTTGAATTAAGTCACCTCTTAATCTGCGCTGGGTTAAAGGAAATAGATTTTATTCTCTAAGACGCTCTTCGTATGGTTTGTTCTTTAGGCTAGGTATCATTTTGGTAACTCTACATTGAACTCGTTCTAGCTTGTTTATATCTTTTTGGTAATGAGGGCACCAGGATTGAACGCAGTATTCCAAAAGAGGGCGGACTAAGGAATTGTAAAGGGTTAGGATAACTTCTTTGGATTTATGCTCAAATGACCTGCCTATAAAGCCAATTATTTTGTTTGCCTTCTTAACAACTTCTGAACATTGTTGACTCGGTTTTAGGTTACTCGATATTGTTACTCCCAGATCGGTTTCTCTGTTTACATTCTTAAGCTGAGTGCCATTCATCGAATAGTTTGCTTTCTCATTTAGGTATCCGATATGTAGTACTTTACATTTATCCGCATTGAAACTCATTTGCCAAATTTGGGCCCAACATGACAATTTATCTAGATTGTGTTGCATATCGTCAACTTGTTCTTTTTGAGACTACGCTATTTGCAATTTTTGTATCGTCAGCAAATTTTGAGATTGTACAGGTGAGACCCTCATCTATGTCGTTGATGTAAATTAGAAAGATAATTGGTCCTAGTACCGATCCCTGGGGTATCCAGCTACTTACATTGGTCCATTTAGATGCCTTACCGTTTATGACTACTCTTTGCTTTCTGTTGCTGAGCCAATTTTCTATCCATTTCAACACACCGTCTTGTATTTCATGCGCTTTTAGTTTTAGCAGTAAACGTTTGTGGGGAACTTTATCAAAGGCCTTTTGAAAATCAAGGTATATAATATCTACAGCTTTACTCTCATCGTAGAGGTTGAGGATATCGTGGAAGAAGTCGAAGAGGTTTGTTAAACAGGAACGTTTTTTACGAAAGCCGTGTTGAGTATCTTTAATTATGTTATTTTCCTCTAAGTGATTTACGAGTCTGTCTCGTATGACCGTTTCTAGCATTTTACATACAACTGAGGTTAAGCTAATTGGACGATAGTTACTGGGTAGGGATTTGCTGCCTTTTTTGAATATCGGTGTTACGTTGGCTAGCTTCCACTGATCAGGCATAGTTCCAGACTGCAAGGATTTATTGAATAGTAATGTCAGTGGTTTGGAGAGCTCATCCTTAGCTTCCTTTAGAACTCTAGGCGAGATTGTATCAGGTCCAGGCGTTTTATTTACATTGAGTTTATCTAAACAATTCAATACTTCTCTCTCTGTAACGGTGATATTGCTTAGAACATCTGAATTATCAATCTGAATCGGCGTTGGTGTAGAGATATCACTGAGGTCTTCTGTTGTAAAAACTGATGCAAAGAAGGTATTGAGGGCATTACTCATTTGTACTTCGTCTTTGGTGTATTCTCCATTGTCATCGACTAACGGTCCAACAGTTGAAGTAACTACTTTTTTCTTTCTGATATAACTATAGAATTCTTTTGGGTTTGTTTTACTTTGATTCCAATATGTAACTCTAAGGTCTTTTTACTTTGCTTAATTAACTTTTTGGCTTTGCGTCGTAGCTCTACAAATTTCACTAGTTCTTCGTCATTTTGTGAGGATTTTAATCTATCATTAGCAAATTTTTTAGCAAGCAGGCAGTTTGAAATATCTTTATTCCACCATTTGGGCTTATTATTATGGCCTGGACGCCGTATTTTCGATGGTATGCAGTCTTGCACTGCTTTTAGGTAAGTGGTTTCGAATAACTTCCAAGATGTATTTATGTCGTTATTGTTAATTAAAAAGCTCGTCAGTTTCTTTAAACATAGCTCTAAGTTTATGGAAGTTTGCTTTCTTGAAATTAGGGACTTTTTCGATGCTACTATTTGGTTCGTTACTAGTAAACTTTAAAGTGAAAGTTATCGTACGATGGTCGCTGTTAATGAATTCATCACCAACATTAAAATTCTCTATTAATTCTTCTTTTGTTGCAAGTACAATGTCAAGAACGTTATTACCACGGGTCGGCGTTCGAACAAATTGATAAAGTGAACTCTCTTGCAAGTTCGTATACAAGTCATGTCCGGAGTGTGAAGTAAGAGTATCGCCCCACTTGGTCACAGGTAAATTAAAGTCGCCAAAAATTACGGTATCTTGTGAGTTACTTACATCTGCAATTTGTTCGTAAATTTCTCGGTCAGTTTGCACTGATTGAGCTGGAGGTCTGTATATTAACGCAAGTATTATTTTTGTACCTTTATTATTCTTTATTAGCACAAAAGATGTGTCGACGTTCACAATTTGAGGTTTTGACAAGAGGGAAGGGTTAAGACTTTCTTTGATATAAAGTAAAACGCCACCTACATTTCGATTTATTCGACTTTTCTCAAACATTACATAACCGGGAAGTGAATACTCTGCTAAAAAGTCTCTATCTTCTGTATTGAGCCAAGATTCTGTTATGCCAATCACATCATAATTTTCTGTAAACACTATCTCCTCTAAATCTGAAAATTTATTGCGTATGCTACGACCGTTTGCATAGAAAACCTTTAAATTTGTTATTTTAGAACTCACGGAACGCTCTTTAATAATATATTTGGTTCTTGTCGGATCTACATTTATGTTCATGGCTGTCCTCGGTCCTCGCTGTCTTCGGTCCTTATCGCTGGTGGTCCCCGGTTGCCTCTGTTTTTTGCTTGGCGTTGGATGATTTATGTCACTGCTGCTTCTTCTCGGATGGCGTTTTTTGATCCATGGCTGCGGACTGCTTCGTGTAGGAGACGACCCATGCGTGCTGAACCCACAGGGTTTAGATGAGTGCCATCCTTGCGGAACAGAGTAGGCTGGTTGTAGAAGTTGTCCCAGAGGTTGATGAATTCAACTTCTTCCCTCAGACACAAATATTTTAGTCGGCTATTTGTGCTGAAGGCCTTGTCGTAGAATTTGTCAGGTTCGTCGATCTTGGGGAGAATGCCTGAGATGATGATATTCCTTGACTTGTTTTTGTAGTGCTGGATCATCTTGGGATATTTCTCCATCAACTCTTCGGATCTGGTGCGCATGACGTCATTTGAACCAGCATGGATGACAAAAAGGGTATTTTCATTTGCATCCTTTGTGGTATCTTCGAAGGCTTCCACAATGTCGTCCAGTCCAGCTCCTGGGATGCAAAATCTTTTTCGTCAATTTGGGACTCTGTTGCAGAACTCTTCGACCTGTCCTCGTAGGATGGAATCCCCAACGAGCCTGGTCTCTTCTGGTTCGTCTTTCATCTCTACCAATATCTCAAATCTGTTTGACATTGTAACTGGTAGATGAGACCTTTTCTGCGTTGGCCGTGCACCGTTCCTCACTGGTGTAAATCCGGAAACCTGTGGTGGCGGGACTCTGCGTACAGGTCGGGGAGAGGGGTTGGTACTGTTCGTGCTAGCAGGCTTCTTGCACGAGGAGTGGGGGAGAGACTAAGGTGAACAGGGCGGCTGTCCTGGTTTGATGTCGGCTCAGGTTCGTCAGAAGATGCTGCAGTGGCTACTGCAGGTGTTGGATTGTTGGCAGATGACGTTGGGGCGGTCGTGGATGCTGGAGATGAAACAATTGGAGTCAGTGATACTCCAACGTTGAGTGTTACAAACTCTTGGAGTGATTCCAGCTTCCTGGTGAGGGCGTTGATCTTGTTGTGGGCTTCATCCAATTTTGCTGTCAAATCCTCTCGTTGCTGGCAGAGTCGGCAGACTTGTGGATCGGCAGGAGCAATGGGGTATGAACCGAGCCGGTGCTGGAGCGCTGCACACTGCTGCTCAGGCAGGTGCTCTTGCGCCTCCACAACCACCTGACTCGTGTCCCCCGCCCACTGCTCCACCGAGACATGACAATCCCAACTCTCCTCCACCTGTGCCCTACTGCCCCCCTCTCCTTCTCCACCTTGGTCGCTGCAGACCAATGCAGGGACACTAGGCTGCTCAGGTGGTTGCCTCATAAACTCCTTTAACAGGTTCACATGACATGTTTCCCCGTCCTCGTGTTCAATAGCCCCGTTCCCACAACTCTCCTCCACCTGGGAACTACTCTGTCGCGGAGTGCCATCACGCCCAACCATGTCACTAGGGGGGACAGGTCGGGGGCCACTCCGGAGCTCACCTCTGGGTCAAGTACCGAGTCGCCAAGAAGAGCCGCTAGATCAAAACTCACAAACTTCTCCCAACCTTTAGCTTTCTCCTTCCGACCGTTCCTCCTCTGGTCTAGAGACTGAGGAATAGGCTGTGACACCTTAGATGCACGAGACCGGGTGACAACACACGCCATCTGCTGTAATTGACACCTCTCGACCAACTCCTGCCCCTCCCTATTCACGTCGGCCGCCCTCTCGACAACGACTAAGGGTGGAACCTCAGAAGTAGGCACCGCAAAGTCGTTGCTGAGAAGGTCGACGCCCTCTACTGGCAGTTTCTCTACGATTCCAACATCTATCTCTCGTGTCACACCATCAACCTCCAGCTCCACTCGAACCAACGGGTATTACCGTGTAGCATTAATACCCTGCACCACAACTACCCGTGCCGCGTTTATAGGTTGGCCTGTAAAGTTTTTCATCAGAGTCTGGGATACACCTGTACAACGCAACAACTCCAACCCATGCTTACAACCAGCCCAACTCACGCAGCCACGCCTTCTATGGTCGCAAAAAGCATCGCGGACAGGTTTCGAGCCTTCCGGACACTCCTTCACTGGCTGTGCCCCCGCATCTGACATATCACCCCGGGTAAACGCAGAAGACGTCAGAGACACCCCAATGTTGCTAGCCAAAGACACGACTGCTGCAGGTTGGTTACTAGGGCAGGAACCTTCTATTACCTCCTATTAGACCTTAATAACCAATCCTCATCTTACCTATTTACTTACCCTCAAAACACTTTCCAGTCCTTAATGACCTTGACCTATAGTTAAAACTATGTAAGGTACAATACTTGTACTCACTATTTAGACATCCTATCTGTAGATCCCTTTCAACTAACAAACTCCCCTTCCCCTCAGCAAGCAACTCTATGCCTGTGCAGTAATCTGGAGATCTGAAATACTCCGAGCAAACTGCACATATAAATATCAAGAAGAAGGGCAGGAACGTGCAAAATGCCCCTTTTTATGACACTTAAAACACTCTACTTCACCCTTGGACTTCCCCTGAGGTGGAGAAGGGTCCTGACCTTTCTTAAACGGGACGGTTTTTGGTTTGTGATCAAAATTAGTATCATTGCTCTTACTTTCGTTATTAAATGTTGCATCACTGACTCGGGGGGGGGGGTGGAGTGGAGTGTTGCGTCCCTTGTTAACTGCATCGGTCCGTTGTGCAGACCCGCATCCACGAATCGGCGATAATCTCAGGTCAGCCAAGTCAGCTGCCTCTTGTACAGTTTTAGGATGTTTCTCTTTGAGGTTCAAAGTCAGGTCGCCGCCTGTGCATTTAAAAAATTGCTCTAGAAGGAATAACTGCTCAAGCTCTTCGAACGTCGTCACCTTCTCTGACCTCAGCCAATTTCTCAAAGCATCAGACAGTTCCCGGGCATATTCTAGAAAAGTGCACTCCCGACCCTTCGTAACACCCCAAAACTTCAACCTATATGTCTCTGGTTGTAACTCGTACGCCCGCAGAACAGCTTCCTTCAATACCTCATAATCGATGCAAGACTCCAAGGGCAACGCATCATATGCTTTGAGTCCTTTGCCAACCAACCTAGAGGAAACAAGGGCTGCCCACTTAACCTCGGGCCATTGGTGCTCCCGGCACTTCTTCTCAAAACGCAGGAAAAACTCGGTGACACCCGACTCGTCAAATGCAGGGACTAACTTAAGAAGGTGCGATAAAGGCTGATCAAGACCTCGATTCCCAGAACCGAGACGCTGCCCTGTCGACTCCACCCGAGACTTCTCAAGCTCTATGTCTGCACAGTACTTCGTAGCCTCAACCTGAAGCTCAGCCTCACGTATGGCCTTTCTCTCATTAGCCTGAATCCTAAGCTCAGATTCCCGCTGCTGCTGCTGCTGCTGCCTGAGCTCAGCCTCATATATGGCCTTTCTCTCCTCAGCCTGCATCTTAGCCATCTCAACCTGGAAGATCATATCTGGAGTTAAACCTTGAGGAGGAGGAGATGCAACAATTGGAGACCCACCCAGGGGCAAACCACACTGCCAGTGACTATCGGCCTGTGGGAACGTCCTCGGATCCGGTGTTCTAGAGAGCATGATGGGAGTAGAGTGGAGGGGGGGCTTGGCCGAAGGTGCCAAAGCACCCGCTCCACCCTGTGCACCACGCACCCCACCCAGCACACATGTCAGCAGGTCACTTCTTGTCATGCTGCTAGTGCCAACATGCCCCATGACCGTGGCCAAACACTGGAGACCATACCGATCAATCCCCAACACCCGGTCAACAGTAATAGGCATCTCCAGAAACTTCCTTGCATCCTCCTCACTAGTTACTACTCTAATGTCATCTAACAAACCCAGCTTCTGCACCTCAGAGCCTGCTTCCCGTACTGTGTCCTCACTGTGCACTGATCCGTCGTTCGACATAGTGTCCACCGGAAATCCTCAACGTTTATAAAAAATAGAAGTACCTAAACTCTCATGTAGCACTATTCACTCAAAAATGCTTGAAGACAACTCAAGTGCTATACTACGTTGCCCCAAAAAAATCCAATGTGTCCAAAATATTCCTCAAAAACAAATGTCCACTGCCAAACTGTGAGAAATAACAATCGACCCCCAAACGGTGATTAAAAAAAAAAAAATCTCCACAAAAAATCCTGCAATTATTTCTTAGTTCACTAAATCCTAGACTAAGGTCGCCATTTGTTATAACGACTAAGATAAGATACTAGGCAGGGTCGCCATTTGTTAAGACCGGGACTACGAATAAAACAAGGGCACTTAATGATTGGACTAGTAATAGGGCACTATGCAACAATGGTACGCTAGATCCAAACCCTCGAACTTATATGCCGGCGAACAAAAACACCTATACCCTCCAGGGTTAATCTGCGATAGCGGGGTATCCTTAACTGGGCATAAATGTACTCTACTTCAGGCTAACCAGCACTGGTATAGCCTGATAACAAACAAGATGCAAGTTACGTTAAAATGCATAAAAAGGAATCTATGGAAAGATCAACTAAATCACTGCAAGATTTAATACAATAAAAAAATGCTTCAATACAGTTACTCTAAAGAACAATAAACTCTTCACTCCTATCTGAAAGAAAGTGAAGTATAGTCCTACAGCATAGACCTGGAAACTTCTGAAGAAAGTCTGATGCTCATAAGATGCTCGTACTTATACTTAGAACTATATAAAGGCAGGAGGCAGGACACCACACGTGTAAATCGAATACACTAAAAGGTAGGACATACAATGTTAACTGACACGAGAATACTATAAATGCGCGACGGTAGCAATGCTCGACACTAAAAGAAGTACTTCCTCATCAACAAAACAGTCTGCTATGGTTGTGCGGCTCAGCAACAACCTAGACTAATAAATGCTGTGAATAATAATGCGCACATATCAAAGAGCTTATATTAAATACTAACAAGTGTCTACTCGATTAACCTAAGAAGTGCGCAAGGGGGGTATGAGACACCACACTCCTGTGCTGACGTATTTGAGCTGTTCCCATCACTAACATCATTATTTTACCATAAATAGCATTAATACTTATCCATATGCGCCTATTATAGATTGATTATATAGGTATTAACCTGTTACAACAATAAAACAAGTGGAAACAGTGTTTGGATGGTCAAAATCGGCGATACAGGCCGGAAGTTACATAATGTATGGCTGAGGCAACCTCCCTGCCCTCCACCCCTCCCCTTGTCTGGAGAGACACTGTTCCGCAATAGTCTCTCTCTCGCTCTTTCCCACACTTGGTAACAGTGATGACAACGCCCTGCTACCAACTCGCTAATGTTAGCACAAAAATTAACCACAGAATAAGGGAATAACAGGGAAAATAGGTGATAACTGAAGGAGGGGAGGTGGAGGAGTGATATTTGGCATGGCCCAGGGGCAATATAAAAATAAAAAAACAAAATAATTTTTTTTTTTTGGGGGGGGGGGTTAAATGGATTTTTTTTGTCCCTTATTCTTAAGAGTCTTCCCGCAGTCCACCGAGGGAACTCTTAACCCTTTGGCGCACCTATAGTTTCCAATCAAAGTTTTTCCCACTCCCAAAATATATCTCAGATCACTCAGAGCCAGTTTTGTGCCCGGCGATAATTTGTTTTTGTGACGTTTTTATCCACCAAAAAATCCTTGTATTTGGATTAATGAGGTACCATCGGCTTCGTTATTGATTGAACTTGAAGATAAGCAATAAAAACATAGAATAAATACAAAACAACCACATTGGGGCACTCTGAAATAAGAATTGTAAAAAAAAAATGAAATACCTTATCTCCAACTCGCACTAGCTCAAACTTTTGCCCACAACATTTATGATTTGCATACATATATGGAAGCGAAATTTAATGAGGATTCCACTCGTAACTTCAGAATTACTATAAACCAAATAGTTACTGAGATACACAAATAAACGTGAAAGTATCAAAACACAGACTGAGCTGTACTCTGCTCCCTTCCCAGCCAGTCGTGAGTAAACCGTTAAACTGAGGGAGTTGCCAATTGTACCCATTGAACTAGACTTAATACTTAATATATATGCCAAATATAACGCGTGTCAGATGTAAACTAAATTTTTGGCGAATATTTTTAAGTTTAATGACTCTTAAAGAGTCATCGTGCACCTAGGAAAAAAATACCTAATGACTCTGAACGAGTCATCGTGCGCCAAAGGGTTAAGAGTCTCCCTGCAGTTCCCGGGTTAATAATGTCTAGCTGGGATACTCTAGGTAAGGAACTGGGGTTGAGCAAGACAGGCTCGTAGCCTAACGATGTCCTTAAGACTGCATCCTATAAGTTACGTTAATTGACGAGGGGGCTCTCTTGATAGATCCAGATCACAAGTATCTGGTTCTATCCTGGCGACCCTCTAAAGACAAGGAAAGAGGCAGCAAAGTGTGGAACTGGTACAGGCCAAAACCCTCAGTCAACACAATGCTGCACTCGCAAAGGACGCAACCGAAAAGACAACCCAGGCTACCACAGGACCGGTCGAAGTCGTGTAGGTATAAGCAAACCGTACACACATCGGAGACAACGACTACAGTTACCTTATCCCAGTCTAGCTTTAAATAAAAGAGCAGAAACACTAAATCAATAATGGAGACACAAAGTTCTTAACCTATACTAACTAAGAACCCTCAAACCTATTCTAAGTACATGTAAATATCTCTGAGGACGGCGCATGCAATACAATGGGCCGGCTATGAAAACCGTATGCAGAACCCAAGGGGAGTGTTGTGCAGTTAATAAAGGTTAGAGTATGGAAAGAGAGAATCGAGTGAGAGAAACAGTGATAAAGGTGGTGATCGGGAGAAAGTATGCAAAGGGATGTTAGAAGCACGCGTGCCAAGCCTGTCCTGACGAGGACAGCTCCTGGGGACCCTCATGGAGGAGGTTAGTTACAAAGGAGCCCGCAAAGGCGCGATGGTCGGCCAATCACGGGCCGAGACGTCACAAGACAGCAGGCGCCACAGGACACAGCCAGACACTACCTTATCGCTCTGAAAGTCTTTCTCATTCCCATGCTGGTACTATTATCACTATCTATCTATCTATTGCCTGACGCCGTGATCCCCGAAGGGGTGGCCACGAACGAACCGCCCCCATGCACCTCTGTCCCCAGTCAGTCGACGCCCCTCCCCCCAACCAGCACCACCTTCGTTCATGTACTTCCTCACTCCATTCTTCCACCTCATATTCGGTCTACCTCTCCCCCTCTGTCCCTCACTATTATCACTACTGTTGATATAAAATATAACCTGTTATCACAGACGAAAACAAAGACCACCACTGGACTGTCTGTGACAATGCGATTACTAGGAAAGAAAGAACAACATTCTCCGATAACTGTAGCCCATTTCGATGTCCCTGGCGAGCGCTAGTGGCTAACGAGATGCGATTCTGCCAACGCTGGTAGACGTCACAGTATACAGTATTGTGGGATACCAATTTTGTTTTTTCATGTCCCCACCCAAGAAAATGTGATAGCATATGGGCACGAAACTAGATATAATATTTGATCAGTTAGCGTGGTTGTTATTGATTTATTTTATTTAGTTTACGGAACTGAAATGAGGTAAGTCGTATATATGGTAACATGGATGCTAGTTAGTTTATATATATATATATATATATATATATATATATATATATATATATATACTGTATATTCCTCGAGGGTGTATATCAAGCAGTATTTTCCCACTGTCTAATTCTAGCTCTAGGGTCTACTGTATATCAATTAGTGTTTTACGGTATGTTTCGTTTTTCAGACTGAAAAAGAATATTGTTTAACACACAAAGAGCGGGTGGTAGGGTATTTTAGACTGTGCCGCCCAGTGTTTTTTTTTTACCCTAAATAGGGTTGTTTCCGTGCTCATTTTCATGCATAAACAAGACCCAGAGCGTAAAACAAGTATCTATCCCTGAAAGGGCGTAAACAGAGCTTTCCAATGACAGCCGAACCATCCTTGTACGACCACTGGTTCTCTTGCAACGATCGTGCAACACGAGTGCAAAAAACCTAAAATAAGGTAATTTCCGTACATAATTCCCTGTGTAGCGAGTGAGAGGAGGGGGAGGAAAGTAGAATACAGTTCAGTACGTCCACGGTGGTCGTGGGGAGCGGTCATAAGGTTACTACGCTCGTCCCACCGCTCAGCTCTCTCTCTCAGCAACATTACTTGCTGAAAATGGCACTCGACAGCTGTCGTGCACCGCCACATAGTCCAAATTTATTTAACTCGACAGATGTCGTGCGCCGTTGGTGAAGGGTTAAGACACATATCAATTAGTATATATATATTTGGTTTGTATTTGTCATTTCTTCTCACTATGTAATTATCTCTCTATATAAAATATTAGTAAGACCAAGGGTATTTCTGTGAAGTCTTCGTAGATTTTGGTAACGAATTGATGCTAAGCATCGTAAACAAGTAATCCCAGAGCTATCTCTCCTAGTTGTACTGATATTTGTTTTTCATTTAAGTGCTATAATTAGTCAAAACTCCACGAAATATTGGTCTAGAGTAGGCTGCATGTGGACTACAGAAGAGTAGCATCAAGATATCTATCTATCTATTGTCTGACGCTGTGATCCCCGAAGGTGTGGCCACGAACGAACCGCCCCCATGCACCTGTCCCCAGTCAGTTGACGCCCCTCCTCCCAACCAGCACCGCCTTCATCCATATAGTTCCTAACTCCATCCTTCCACCTCTCCTTCGGTGCACCTCTCCCTCTCTGTCCTTCCACCTCGCTCTCGTACACCCTCTTAGTTATTCTCTCGCTTCCCATATGTTCCTTATGGCCGAACCATCTCAAGTTGTTCGTTTTCACGCTTTCCAGCACATCTATCTCGACACCACTCCTCCGTCTTACTTCTTCATTCGTCTGTCTATCCCTCCATGTAACTCCGCACGCACTTCTCAAGTAACTCATTTCCACCGCTCTCACTCTTGGTCTGAATCTCTTCCCGAACGTCCATGCTTTGCTTCCATAAGTTAGTGTCGGGATTACCACACTGTCATGTAAGGACTTCTTCACTTCCATACTGACCACCCTATTTCTTGTTACTGCTTTCAACGTTCCTACAACCCTCTTCCCCTGTTGCACCCTCCCCCGCACTTCTTCATCCATAGTCCCATCTTTACTCAACACACTGCCCAGATACTTAAAAGAGCTGACGATTTCCATAGCCTGAGCGTTCAACTTTACCTCACACTCTGTGACTTCACCCCTTTCGAAGACCATAACCTTGCTCTTCCCCGCATTTACCTTCAAATTCCCGCACGCTGTTCCAAACTCATTTACCAGACCCTGCAACTCCCATTCATTATCGCTAATCAGAACTGTATCATCCGCAAACAACAGTATAGGCAGCTACCACATATTTCCCTCCCTTTTCAGCGATACACCAACATCCACTTTTCTTCCTAGTATTTCTTTCATGACTCCATCCATATATACAGTAAACAACCACGGGGACATCACACATCCCTGTTTCAACCCAACATTCAGGTCAAAGAACTCGCTCTGCTCATTCTCCACACGTACTGCCGCCTTTGCACCCTCATACATGCTCTGCACTGCTTTCAGCAACTTGCCATCTATACTCCGTATATTCTAAATACTTTCCACATACCTTCTCAATCCACTCTGTCATAGGCCTTTTCTAAGTCCATAAAGGCAACATACACCTTTTGTTGCTTCTCCAGATATTTCTCCACAACACAATTCAGGTTATAAATCTGATCTACACATCCTCTTCCCTTCCTAAAACCTCCCTGCTCGTCGCCTATCCATTTCTCCGTTCTCACTCTCACTCTCTCAATCACTACCCTACTGTACACCTTCCCTACTACGCTTAAAAGACCTATTCCTCGGTGGTTACCACACACTTCTCTTTCCCCTTTGCCCGTATATAGGGGGACTATTATGGCAGTCTTCCAGTCATCGGGTGCACTCCCCTTCTCCTATGCTAGGTTCCACATTTTCCATACCCATTCGATCACTATCTCACCACCATACCTCAACATTTCCCCACATATTCCATCTGTTCCTGGTGCTTTCCCCTACTTCACTCTTTTCATGGCTTCCCACACTTCTGACCTCCTGATGCCCACCTCCTCCACTACTCTTCCTCTTCTCCCTCCCATACCATATCCAACTATGTTTGCTGGCTCTTCATTCCTTACATTTAGCAACTCGTTGCGTTGAAGTACTCCCTCCATCTTTCGACTCTCTCTTGCTTCTCGGCTAGCATTCTCCCATTCTTATCTTTCACACCCTTTCTGTTTCCCTTGCTACCTTCCCTAACTTTCTTGACTTCTTTCCAGAACAGTTTCTTACACTCCCTCCATTTTACACTCAGATTCCTTCCAAATTCCTCATCTACTCTTCTCTTACTTTCCTTCACTACTCTCTTCACCACTCTCTTTCTCTCCAGGTACCTCGCTCGTTTCTGCCTCTCCAAGTCTTCATTCCCTCTACTACCCAACTACTCTCTATACGCTTTCTTCTTGTCTTCCATAGCTATGTTTACCTCTTCTGTCCACCATGCTGTACCTTTCACTCCCCTCCCTCTTCTCCTCACTTCCTCCATATCTTCCAGGTCAAACCCACCTAGTCGCCTTTCTACTGCTCTCCTGTACTCTTCCCTGATTTCCTCCTCCTGTAGCCTCTCCATCCTCCTCACCATCCCACCTTCCTCTCGCCTCCCTCCAGCTCTCCTCACCCACTTCTTTAGTATCCTAATTTTAGCTACTACTACATAATGATCAGAAAGACCCCCTAGACCCCCTAGCATCCAGCACAGATTTCTTCATGCGTTCATCCACACATACTGTATATAATCACTCAGTGACTTTCGTTCCCCCACCGTCTTATCCTTCATCGTCCCCACCACTTTCCATGTGTACCTGTGTATCATTCTGTGTCGGAAGAAGGTCTTGGCTATCCACAGCCTCCTCCCCACACATACGCCCACAAGTGCACTACCATTCCCATTCACCTCTGACGGTACCCCCCACCCTCCCATCACTCCATTAACTTTCCTATCACCCACCTTACCATTCATATCCCCAATAAGAAATATTCTTTCGTTCTTGTCAAACTTATACAGGCACGCCTCCACATTCACCCAGAACTCCTCTTCCTCTCCTACAAGTTTATCCTCTGTCGGATCATACACACATACAATCACCCACGTGTGTATTCCTACTTTCATTCTCACCCAAACAAATACAAATATATTTTATATAGTTTTCTGGAAAATACAACAATCGATATTTAAGATAATAATTTTAAAATTAATTTTATTGGTAAATATCCCTGGATGGCAGTGTACAAATATATATTTTGTATGCAGGGCATATATCAATATTCATCACTTGTTTGAATGACTAATATTGTGATAGCAGCCCACCTCAAACATGACCTTCCTAAAGTGCATCAGCTGTGAACAGAAAAATAAATATGATGGAAATTTATGGCATCAGTAATGGGCTCATGTGAACCTGTTTGTGTTATTACTCTAGCGGCTAGCGCACACACTCACACGCACATGCACAAAGACAAACACATATGCACACGTATTCAAACATAGTGTACATACATGCACAACTTCTGCACCTATACACAAACACCGAACCCACATTATAATATAAAGGGGGAAATATAAGTCAAATACAATATTTTGTGTACCATCTAGATTAAATACAAAAAATATACATGGCTACATGTTTTCAATTTCATTTATTTTAAGTAAATCAATATGAGGAAAACACTTACTAATGAATAACCTTTTGTATAGCTAATCACTGGATAGGTATTACTGTGATCATTTCAATTACGTCACCCTATAATCTGCTAGCAGTTTATGAACAGTAGAGTTTATATCCAAGTTGTTCAATGGTGTAACGGTTACCACGTCTGGCTCACAACTGAAAGAAACACAATCGATTCCTGGGCAGGATAATATATATAGAAACGTGTCTTAAAGGGCATAGCGCATGTGGTCAGCTAGCCTCATTTAAGCTCATTATCATAAATGTTAGTGTACAGTATACCTCTTATGTGCAATAATAGTAGTCCGCGTTTCTTATAAATGTAAATATAAATAAATTAGTGTTTTGGACGGTGGTGGCGAGAGGCATTTCCGAACTGTCGTGACGTTTACAAGGGCATTGGGGTACCCTTAGAATAACACAATCGGTCAAAGAGTTTCAGGAGTCAGGTCAATGGCCACCATTTTAATTCTCAGTATCTCTGTTAAGTACTCCATGCTGTGAAAGCAGTTAACAAGATGGACAAATATTTAATAGAGGGGTATAATAAGCTGGTGGTGCCGCAGGTGTTACAACAAGAGCTGATATACCTGGCCCACGCAACTCCTCTGGCTGGCCACCTTGGAGTCAGGAAAACACTTGACAGGCTGTCTCAGTATTTTTGGTGGCCACGAATGTCTGCAGCGGTAGCAGATTTCCTACAGTCGTGTCATGTATGTCAGCTGGTGGGGAAACCTGTTGCCCCTCTACAGCCAATACCCTCTGTAGGTATCCCTTTTCACCGTGTCATCATTGATATGGTGGGACCCTTGCCCCGCACCTCGGCCGGAAACCAGTACTTGTTGACCATTCTGGATGTTGCAACTAGGTATCCAGACACTATTCCAGTGCCTAGCTCACGTACAGTACTAAAGTAATCAGTCGTAAATTGATAGATTTTTATCACCCGTTTTGGACTCCCCAAAGAGATCCAGTCTGACCGTGGGTCAAATTTCACCTCTAACATGTTCAAACAATTGTTGCAGGAACTTGGGGTCGAGCAGATCCTATCGTCTGCCTATCATCCGCAGACTCAGGGAGCACTTGAGAGAGCCCATCAAACTCTCAAATCGGCACTGCGCAAGTTCTAGCTGCTTCGACCATGACCGTGATTGGGACCAGGCAATTCCCTTAGTCCTTTTTGCCATCCGGGAGGTCCCCTCGGAATCCCTAGGGTTTTCGCCTAATGAGTTGGTGTTTGGTCATAGGGTTCGAGGTCTTCTGGCGGTGGTGAGGGAGGCCTGGGAAGGAGATGTGCAAGTCCCAGAGGTTGGTTTGTTGGACTTTGTTATGAAGACTCGGGAACGGTTGGTCACGGCTCTCCAGTTTGCACAGGTTAATCTTGTTGGGACGCAGCGTAAGATGAATGCACGATATGGCCAGAAAGCTAAGTTGAGGGAGTTTGCTCCGGGTGAGGAGGTGCTTGTGCTCCTCCCTTTGGTTGGTCAGCCGTTGAGAGCGAAGTTTAGTGGGCCCTACAAGATAATAAAAAAGTGGGAAATCTGGATTACCTTGTAGCTACCTTGTACCTTGACCGCAAGAAAGCACACCAGTTATGTCATGTCAACATGTTAAAACCCTATTACCGTCTCCCGACTGCGTCTCCCCCTGGTTCTGATGCATGCTTATTGTCATTAAGCCGTGGTTCTGGGGATGTAGCTGACACTGGCTCTGCGCAGGCAGTGTGCGCGTCGAGCATCGCCAATGTAGGGGGGCGCGACTCTTCTGTCGATGTGCAGAGGACCCACAAGCTTGCCGGTTCTTGGGCTGGACAGGCACATTAAAGGAGCAGTGGAGGGGAAAGGGAACGTTGGAGTTTGAGTCAGCAAGTCTCAGGGTGTTGGTGTGCAGGTCCTGGCTGTATTAGACACGAAGGAGGAGGAGGAGGGAGATATGTTTCATGGGAATTTTCCCGATGCGGTGTCGGCTGGGGCCTGGTGTAATAACAATTCAGAGGCTTTGTGGGCTAAGCTGGTGCATCTCAACGAGTCCCGTAGCCAGGCTTTGTTTAGTCGGTTGTCACAGTATCCTTTGGTGTTTAGGGATGCGCTTGGGCTGACCACTTGGGCGGTCCACGACATTGATGTAGAGGATAATAAACCGATAAAGCTGGCTCCCTATCGTCTGAATCCTGCCCGAGCTAAAACTCTTCAGGCCGAACTAGATTATATGTTGGAGAAGGGTTTTATTGAGCGTGTGTGGAGTTAGTGGACGTCTCCTGTCACCCTGCAGCCTAAGCCTGGTGGCAAAGTGTGTTTTTGTATTGACTTCAGGCGCGTGAACGACCTCTCCCTCACTGACTCTTACCCTCTGGGTAATTAACACCAACACTGTACCTGCTGAACTGAAGGAAGCTATTGTAACCCCTCTATTCAAGAAAGGAAATAAACTAGAAGTTGGCAACTACAGACCAGTTAGCATATTATGTATTGTATCTAAAATCCTTGAAAGAGCGGTATACACCCAAATTGAACACTACCTCAAACAAAATGATCTATTCTATAAGTTTCAATCAGGTTTCAGATGCATGTACTTGACAGACTCCTGTCTCATCCACTTAACAGATCACATTCGTAAAGAAATGTGTAAAGGTAACTACACCGGTATGGTTCTTCTTGATCTACAAAAAGCGTTTGACACAGTAGACCATGATATCCTATGTAATAAACTACAAGCAATGGGCATAGGGTCTGTGAACTGGTTTAAATCTTATCTTAGTGGTAGAACCCAAAGAGTCAAAATTGATGATAATATATCTGATCCTATGCCAATTAACTGTGGGGTCCCGCAGGGAAGCATCCTTGGTCCCTTACTCTTTCTCTGTTATGTGAACGACATGGAACTGAGTGTCTCATGTAAATTATTACTGTATGCTGACGACAGCGTGCTTCTGGTTTCAGGAAAAGACCCAATAAGTATTGCCGCTTCATTTTCCAAAGAACTAGCATCATGTAGTGAATGACTAGTGGGCAATAGACTATCTCTTCACCTGGGCAAGACGGAAGCCATCTTATGTGGAACAAAACGCAAACTGAAAGACATTGTGAGCTTCTCGGTCAACTGTAATGATATTCCTATAACAACAGTGTCACAAGTTAAATATCTCGGACTGAAACTGGACGCGAGTTTGTCAGGTGAAACAATTTTGGAATCTATCCTGAGTAAGTGTAGAGCATGTATAAAATACCTGTATAGACAGGTGGGATGCTTGCCCGCGGCGACCAAAAAGACCCTCTGCCAAGCGCTTGTTCAATGTCATTTTGACTATTCTGTGTCACCCTGGTACTCTGCATCATCTAAATCAGCACAGCACAAACTTCAGGTCACTCAAAATAAAATGATTAGGTTCATGCTGAACCTAGGACCCAGATCACATGTTGGCCAGGAACAACTTCAGTCACTAGGTATGCTCAATGTCTCTGACAGGGCCAAACAAATCAGGCTCACTAATGCCTTCAAAATTTTCTATGACAGAGCTCCAGAGTATCTAAAGAATGATTTTGTTAAAGCAAATGAGAGGAGTGGACATAATACAAGAAACAGGATGTTTAATTTTAAGGTCCCGAGAATCCAAGGACAGGGTAAGCAAACATTCTTCTTCACTGCCATCAAAGACTGGAACGACCTACCCCAGTCAGTCCGTGAAAAGAGAACACTGTATTCCTTCAGACGTAGCCTGAAGGAACACCTGAACCGGACAGCTGTGAGAAGGGAGCACCAAGCTTATGTCTACTACTAAATACGACATATGAGATAGACAAACCAAACTGAAATGATTACTGATTACGGATTACTGATATTTACTATAAGATGTAAGGTATCTTAAAATAACCCCCTAGAAATACTTTCTCTAAAGCATCTATTTCTTTATCCTCCCCATTTCCCCAGCTAACCTAATCCCACAAGGACCCCAATGGAAATACGCCTAATGGCCTTATTGGGCTATCCTTAGTTGGAATTATGTAAGGCTGGTACATGTCATTTTTGTAACATACTATGTGGTACCAACTCTGTAAATTGCAAACTGAATAAATATTATTATTATTATTATTATTATTATTATTATCTCTCCCTCGGGTAGATAATTCCGTTGACGCTATAGGGGCTGCCCAGCACATCACTAAGGTAGACCTACAGAAGGGCTATTGGCAGGTCCCCTTGACACCTCGCGCACAGCAAATTGCCAGTTTTGTTGTGGCAGGTGGTGTGTACCAGTGTAAGGTAATGCCATATGGACTGAAAAACGCCCCAGCCACTTTTCAGCGTCTCATGGATCAGGTTGTTGATGGGGTGCCAAATTGCACAGTCTATATAGACGATGTGGTTGTATATGACACATCATGGGAAGCCCACCTGAATAATGTCACTACTCTATTTCGACGACTCAGTGAGGCGGGTCTAGTGGTGAATTTGGACAAGTGTGAACTCGTCACGGGACAAGTGCAGTACCTCGGTTACATCGTGGGGCAGGGTAGAGTTGCTCCCCCGAACGCCAAGGTTGAGGTGATACGGGCTTTAGAGGTGCCCAAGAATAAGCGGGGAGTGCAACGCTTTCTCGGTATGATAGGGTACTATCGCCGCTTCATACGTAATTATTCAACTGTACTGGCCCCCCTCACTGATCTCCTCAAGAAGGAGGTAAAGTTTTGTTGGACTGATAAATGTGAGCTAGCATTCAAGGATGTGCAAGGCACTCCTTTGCTGGTATCCAATATTGCGTGCACCAGACTTTTCCAAGCCTTTCAAGTTAGCTGTTGATGCGAGCGACGCCGGCGCTGGGGCTGTCTTGCTTCAAGACTCCAAGGATGGGGTTGAACATCCGGTCTCATATTTTTCTAAGAAATTTAATGAGGCCCAACGCAATTATTCTGTGATTGAGAAGGAGTTGCTGTCTTTGATTCTGGCTCTGGAACATTTTTCAGTGTATTTGCCTTCCTTTGATCCCAATATTGTAATTTATTCTGATCATCACCCTTTACAATTTGTCAGTCGGTTTAGGAACAAGAATCAGCGATGGACTCGGTGGAGCCTTATGCTACAGGAGTATTCCCTTACAATTAAGCATATACAGGGAGTGGATAATGTCCTAGCGGATTGCCTGTCACGGGGTCATGAGACGATGGGGTGTGATCGTGACGGCTGTGTGCGCCAGCCATTGTGAAAGTCAAGGGCCGACCAGGGTAGCCTATCGTAGCATGAATTGATTCCTTGTGTGGCCGACTGAGATGGATTGGGGTGGTGATGAGATAAATGTTGAATTATAAGTTAGTTGTAAGCACATTAGAAAACTTTACAAAAACAAATATATATAGTATCAACACTCAAAAAATCTAAAATACAAGTAGGACTAAACAACTAAATAAAACATACATATAAAACGCATACTATAATATGCGTACTACATTAATATACCGGAAAAAACCATTAATAATAAAATGTGTTACATAATTCCCCCCCCCCCCCCCCCCCCTCCGGTGAGGGTGTTACGATGTTCCACCATCGTAGTTTAATTTAGTTAATTTATGTTCATAACCTACTATGTTGCATTGGTCATATATTCACATGGTGAATAACATCATATACCGTGTTGGGGTAGTTTCAATACTGCGTGAAGCAATGATCGACCATACGGCGTGAAGCCAGCAGTGAACGATATTTATCCATATATTATCATCTGTATCAAATTCATATTATTTCGTTCAATGACGTGGCCTCTTTGATTTTCCCATTCTCTAAACAGTGGCGAATTATGTAACCCATTTTATTATTAATGGATTTTTCCGGTATATTAATGTAGTACGCATATTATATTATGCATTGTATATGTACGTTTTATTTAGTTGTTAAGTCCTACTTGTATTATTTAAGGATTACATTGCATAAAAGAACCATCAAGCTGGTTCATGTGGAGGCATCTGTCGGCGTCAGTGTGTGCCAGCTGGAAGCTAGTCAGTCAGCATTTAACAACCAAGGGAGGAACACCTACCTCTTGCATTCTCTCTTCTTGGCATTTGTTTATTTATTCTATTCATTGGCATTATTCTTTATTTTGTTTTGTATAGGCAATCTAAGGACGTGTGTGTGGCTGGGCGTCCCTTCCTAGGTTATAGTTTGTTTTTCATATCTGTTTTTATTATTGTTTTAGTGCCGCAACCTTGGCCTTATTAAGGTATATATATTTGTTTGTGTACATTGTTTTATTTATGGGTCCAGACTATTGGAGTGCCTGGTTCAAAGTAGAGGGTAGAGGACTTCATTAGTCTTCTGTTGCAGGGAGGATTACTTCGGCCCAGGCCAACCAATGGTCTGGACAGCTTAAGTAGGTGGTGGTTGATTGATTGGAGTTTTATTTGATCAGTGTTTGATTAATTAATTTTGCATTCATTATTGGCATGTATTTGACGTAATTGCATTAACGTAAATTAAATCCGAGCTTTCTCTTCTTTGTGCAGCTTAGGAAGGATCTTCCTCAGTATTGCCATTCGGTACCGAGTTTTGTTGATAGTTGTGGCTCAAGATATCTTTTCACCACAACTAGGGGTTCCAGTTATTTGCATTGTTTGCGAAACTGAACCAGTGCGGGGATTGTGTTCACCTTTGTTCCCCAGATAGCCTGGAAGCTGCGAATGAGCTCTGTTCTGTTGCGATAGGCTGTGTTATGAGTTGAGGCTACGGAGGTGCTGAGTATTTACTGGTCTTTGTTAGTCCATGGACTAGAAGCCTCAACTGTCAGTCGTAACACGATTTACATAACATATGTATGCGTGTTCATTAAAAATGTTACACAAATATTGTGGCAGAGAATCTCCTGATAAAATTAAAAAAAAAACAAAAAAAAATTTAGTTCCTGATTAACCTCTGAAGTGCACATGGGGGTATGAGACACCTCTGCCTGTGCGCACGTATTTGAGCTGTTTCCATCACTAAAATATTTATTTTACCATAAATAGCATTAATACTTCTCCTTATGTGCCTATTATAGGTTGATTATAAAGGTATTAACCTGTTACAACAATAAAACTAGTGGAAACCGCGTTTGGATGGTCAAAATCGGCGATACAGGCCGGGAGTTACATAATGTATGGCTGAGGCAACCTCCTTTCCTGCCACTTTTCCCCAAGTCTGGAGAGACACTGTCGATCGATTCTCTCTCTTGCACTCGCTTGCTAACAGTGATGACAATGCCCTGCTTGCAACTAGCTAATGTTAGCACGAAAATATACCACAGAATAAAGGAATAACAGGGAAAATAGGTGATAACTGAAGGAGGGAGGAAAGTGGGGAAGGAGGAGAGGTACAAGAGTGATATTTGGCATGGCCCAGGGGCAAAAAAAAAAAAAAATAATAAATAAAAAAAAAAAAAAAAAAATCGGTGTTTTAAATTGATTTTTTTCCCCCCCTGACTCTTAAGTCTTCCCGCAGTCCGCTGGGGGAACTCTTAAGAGTCTTCCTGCAGTTCCCGGGTTAAAAGAAGCAAAACAAATACTTCTCCCAAAGTTCCTGCTAGTTGTAAGGGATGGAGAGATTGGGGAAAATTTAATAATTATTTTGTCTTCGTAAGCAGCCCTTCAATTCAAAGAAAATCTCTGACCATAATCATGTTTCCGAATGTATAGCTTGGCATGTAAAATATCATCAGTAAAAGCATCCGACCGTGATAATGTAGAGCTCCTGTCTGCTGTCTCAGGACATTTCCAGTCTCGGTGAGTTCTGTCCTTCAGAGCAGTGACCTTGCCTTTTATAGAACGGGTATGGCTGCAGGTTGGATCACAATGTGGAGAAGGAATGCCTGGGGGACTGATGCTTGACTTTAAACTAAACTAACAAACTTCATATTTAATAGAAAGAATAATATAGTATTCCTAGATATATCAGAACACCCTCTTCCTCATTCATTGTACCTCATAGACCAAAATTCCGCAGAAAAACTAGGATAATACCGTATTTTGTTATTATTCGTTCCTAATTCGAGAAGAGTAAGTCACCTGAAGATTAATGTGCGGCTGAGAGCGAGTCCGCAGGGGTTTATGGAAATAATAACTGATTTGTCGTTTCCCTTGCAAAGCAAATAAATAAAAGTGAGTATTAATAGCTACGTATTGGACTAAACAAGTATCAAACACGAATTAAATCTTGCAATGATTTACTTGATCCTAAATACTTCAGAACAAATCAAATGGCTATAGCTTTCGGTAAATTTCTATAATTGCACCAATATTATGCACCAATACTTTTCTGCTATGTTTGCATGTGATTTGTGTGTTTTGAATCTTTATTTCTTGAGGAAATGCTTCATTATAGAGATACACCCCATTCCCCAAAGTCTATCAATCTAGATGTGATACGGCCCCCGATAGTGGGGAGGGCTATGAAGTACAGGGAAAATGTGGGGTTAAAGACGAAATGAAATAGAAGTTGGCTCTGGTTATCTACTTTTTTAACTTAGGTAAAATAGTGGGGAGGGCTATGAAGATCAGGGAAATTACGGGGTAAAAGGCGTAAGTAAAGGGGTAATACTGGAAGAACTGAAAATACAATATTTAAAAGTAACAAAACCTGAAAAAGGAAAACCCGAGCCAAGTTTTGACCAAACTTGGCTCAGGCTTTTCAATTTGTCAGAGTCCAAAATCACAGTAACCTCATTTCGAAAGTTGGCTCGGGTTTTTGTGTTTTTCAACGTGGATAAAGCCAGTAAGAATGTGGTTAAAATTAGCCTAACCTAACCTAACCTAGTATAATGGGTGGGGGCTGGCGCCCCCACACCCCCGCTAAATCCAAGCCAAGTTTTTTCATTAACCTAACCAAATAACCTAACCTAACTTAACCTAGTATTATGGGGTTAACATTAGCCTAGCCTAGTTTCATTAACCTAACCAAATAACCTAACTTAACATTAGCCTAACCTAACCTAGTATTATGGGTGGGGGCTGCCGCCCCCAAGCTAAATCCATGAAATCCGAGCCAAGTTTTTTCATTAACCTAACCAAATAACCTAACTTAACCTAGTATTATGGGCTTAACATTAGCCTAGCCTAACCTAACCTAGTATTATGGGTGGGGGCTGCCGCCCCCACACCCCCGCTAAATCCATGAAATCCGAGCCAAGTTAACCTAACCTAAGAAAAAACCATCTTCAGACTGATCCGGTAAATAAAAATACCATTAGACTAATCTAACAACCTAGTAGGCTATAAAATGAATTATGGTACTAACCTTCTGAAGCTGATGATTGTGGTTGAGGATTATCAATATCGTCCTAGTCTTCATCCAGGGGAATTGGTGTTCGTGTGACAGGTCTCAGTCTGGGGTGCTCAGACAGAGGGGGATACAGTATGGCAGCTTGTAGTTGGAATGTGTGGAGTGCCGTATCAGGATAGGTGGTGATGAATAGGTACCTTCCAAGGTATTGCCGCAAATAGTTAGATCTGATTCCTGGCCTCTTCACCCACTCCTTGACATCCCTCCACAGTCTTTCTATATTTTGAGTGTGTATGTTTTTATCAGTAGGATCTACAAAATTGTCTGTGTGGTTGACAGAGTGATGTGTGTAATCTTCAGATCCCAGAGAACGGTATGCAGCCCACTTATCACTGTAAATAACACTTTTTGGCTTAATATATTTTTTGATGAGTGGGATGAGAGTAGCAGCGTCTCGTTTTTGTCCAGGGTCTTGAAGTGGGACGATGAATCGACGCTTGGACTGTCGCTCGATACCACCAAAAAGCCAAATTTGGCTCAGTATCCTCCCTCTCTCGTATTTTCTATGAGTCAGTAGAGTTTCGTCTATTTCTACGGCAATACCTGGGCCCCCGACACACTCCTGCTTTTCAAACCAAGCTTCAGTCACTTCAGAGCAAAACGATCGCCAATCAACACTTGTCTGCTTTGAAATGTGAAGGTTTTTATTTATTATTATTATTATTATTATTACTTGCAAGTTTATGTGAAAATATGGGTCTAACCCAGATATTTATAAATCTCAAAACTTTCCAGGCTTCCAAGTGGCAGTTATGAAGGAATGTGCCATTCCTATCACTCACAGAGAACTCACAACCTTTGCAACGTTTTGTTTTATTTGCATAAAATGTACGAGTGCACCTCCATATAAATTGATCTGAGCGGTACTTGCATTCCCGGTCACAGTTTGCACATAACACACGTGTAGGTAGTACACCGTGGGAGCGTAATATACGTAAGCTCGCGTTACTGTCCCGGTGAATTTCATCTATGACTTCAAAAAAATCATCAGAACACCCGGTACACTGAGTTGCTGCCATGCTTAGACTGTGGGCTACCTGCTAGTTGGAGGGGTTGGATGGTGCAAAAAATAAATAAAAGAAGGTGATTGGTTGAACCTAATGACGTATGCATGACAAGTAAATCGCTCATTGGCAAAAACAATAAAGGCATACATGTTTCACTGCGATTGGCCGATTACAGAAAATTAATTTTAAACTGACCGCCAGATGGCATCAGCTAGGAGCTCACTTTTCAACACCCACTCGTAGAGTCAACAACAAGAAACTGAAACAAGGTATGCCCAACCGTAGATTTTCGTAAGGGGTCAGAGGGGGGGGGGGGGGGGGAAATGCCCTTATAATCTATTTCCGCATATTGCCACATATACCCCTTCACTTACCTAGTCGTACCTTCCTGTTAACTACAATAATAATTTGTTTAGCTCGTATAGGTGCAATTATAGACCAATACCTAGCTTTCTTAGTCCCCAGAAGTTTGTCACATGTTTGTTTTTGTTTTTTCAGAACATAGGAACAATGCCTAAAGTTAAAGCATTTAGTTTAAGATAATACGAGTAGTATATAGAGTTGAATTACCCATGGATATCTCTAATAAACTAGGTGTTCAATCATAATTGCAGACAATATCAAGTGAGTGAGAGCACACGGGTTGGTCGAGCTCCTCAAAAGAGGGGATTTTCGGAGGGATATCGTGGGGCTAAGTGACCCATATACGTATCAGAAGATCGGCGATGATACGGTATTTCGGCACATAGTAAACAGAACGTAGTTTCTTGTTTAAACATCGCCCACAAAGCATATTTAGTTTAATCTTGAGTGTTATTACCAGTATCAGTGAGGGGACAAGGAGCCGTCAGGCACTAGCCCTGCCCTGCCCAGGCACCATAAACCTCCAGCAGTAACCACAAGGCGAGTGAAGTAACCGTTTATAGGGCAGGCAATTTCACCCTTATGGTTCCCCACCATAGGCCTTATCTTCCATCTACCCCAAGGACCTGGACCCATATTCACTAACGGTCGTACGATCCGAAAACTCCCTTACCGTTCCCTTAAGTCTCAACGCTGGTATTCACGAAGCGTCGTAGCGGCCATCTTTGATCGTAGGAAGCCCCTAAAATCCCCTTTCGCAAAGGGTGGTCCAGACCACCCTTACATGAATTTGACCCGGATATAGGTACACAAATATCGATAACACAACCCGCGACCATAACAAATTCGTCTGCAGTATAACTCTTTATGACACACGAAGTCATTATTGAGGCAATAATAGCGCAATATGATTGTTAACTTGTGTTTACAACACCATTAAGGCATTTAATACAAAGTATGAATATATTTTTATCCTTAATGTCTTATGACAGGCCGAATTAAGCTATGCATAGCCTACATATGCCAGCCTAGACCTAGTCAAGGTTAATTGATGCACAAATGCATGTGCTGCGACAACACGTAGCCTACCATTAGTAGATTTTAACCCTCATTTATTGCGGAAATGTTTTATTCCAACTACCCACCACCTTTGAGTTAGATTAGGTAGCCTATTCCTCAACAAATTTGAAAGTATCACAGGAACAAAATGATGAAAAGAATTACCCTAGGCCTAGCCTAAAAAAATAATAAATAATAAACGCTGTGTGAATAATTTTGTTTAGCCTAGCCTAGGCTATAACCTAGGTTTATTTTGAAAAAGTTAGGGCTATTTAGGCTAGACAAGTTGGCCTATGTATGGTATTTTGGTTAGGCTAGCAATGCCTAGCTGGGTTATATTAGGGTAGCCTATTTCCTCAACAAATTTGAAAGTATCACAGGAACAAAATTATGAAAAGAATTACCCATGGCATAGTCTAAACAAAAAATAATAGGCTAGCCTATATGGTGTTGTGAATATTTTTGTTTAGCCTAGCCTAGGATATAACCTAGGTTTATTTTGAAAAAGTTAGGGCTATTTAGGCTAGAAAAGTTAGGCCTACGTATGGTATTTTGGTTAGGCTAGCAATGCCTAGCTTGGTGTAGCCTAAGCATGGTAAAGTAGAAGCCTAGCAGGTTAAGATGGTGTTTGCAGGCGTACCGTCCTCATTGTTAACTAGCTGTTATTAGTCCCATGCTGGTAATATATTTGATGATGGCAATAAGTCATGGGAGGTGAGGGGGACAAAGCCCCCCTCAACCTATCATTATTTCCCATGGCCAACTGTTGGATAATAGATTGAGGAGGCCTATGCTAGGCCTATTTTGAAAAGGTAGATAGGCCTTGAGGTGTTGTGAATACAAAAAATTACCCTAGGCCTATTTTGAAAAATTAGGCCTAGGCTAAGTCTGGCATTTTGGCTTGAACTGCCTGTGTAGACATAGACTTAGTAAAGTCTGGCATTTTGGTTTGGCTCGCCCTGTCTAGGTGTAGACATGGTAAAGTAGAACAATATACTGTGGTTAAGGTATAAATAATACACTCCCAACTAGCCTAACATATGATTATCAATGATCAATCCGTCGAAAATCCTTTAACTTGGGCCACTAACAGGCTTCCCTGTAGCCTAGCTAGGCTAATTTCTTATAAATTCACAAGATACTCTATTCTTCTTCCTGCTGGCTGTGGTGGATCGAATTAGCCATGCTAAACAATGACAAGCTCATACATTAAAGTATATTAGGTTTTTCTTGGCGCTTCGGTCATGTGGGTGACCTATTGTTTATTTACAAAGGCCAAGCGCCTGATTGGTCAAGAGAAGCTTCGGTGAAAATAACCGAAAGGGAGCCGTAAGGGAGCTCAACGATGCGTTCGTGAATACACCTTCCGCACTCCCTTAGGAACGATCGTAGGTTGCTGTACGACATCGCACGCTACGACCGTTAGTGAATCTGGGTCCTGACCCTCGGTCTTTCAACTTCTCAAACAATTCTAACCATTATGAAGTACTTGCTATAAGGTCCATTTTTATTTCCCTCTCTCTAACCATTTAGGACATACTTGCTACAAGGTCCATTTTCATTTATCTCTCTCTCTCTCTCTCTCTCTCCTTTTTATCCTTAACATCTTTCCATCCACTTTCAATCACCGCACTTAACCGTCTCATTGTTATTATTTTTTGATTTTCTATAACTTCAGATCGCTCTTTATCATTTTTAGTTATTTGTTTTTCCCTAACATCTTTCAATACCCAACCAGGCCAGCCCCCTCTCCAGCTCGCTTTCTTTCTCCCTCGCCCCCGCCCCTGCTCTCTCTCCCTCTTAACATTTTGTACAATTTAAGCATTTTTCCATAACTGCTGTCCTAGATTCGGTTACCCACTCAGATCCTGGCTCTCACTCACTCTCTGGCTCTCTCTGTTGAAAGCATTATTAATATCCTAAGCATTTATTAATACTCAACATCAGGGTGGCGTCGCCAGTGTAAGTAATCATAGGATATAATTGGCGTGCTTCTCTTCATTCAGTTAGATCTTTTAGTTGTACCGGTGCCCAATGCCGAGGATTTATACATTTAACCATTTAGCTTTAGGAGAAGCAGGCCAATTGCCCATCAGAAAGGTTGACTATGATATGTGAATTTTTATGCATCCAGCCAATTATACATTAACCCATAACTGTCAGGGCGAAACATAAGTAGAGTATAATAAATCTGGAGGCGCTCGACATAGGTCGTGTGGCAATTTCAGCACGTAATGTTGCTGAGAGAGAGCGAGACAAGTGGTGGCAGGAGAGTAGCGAGCGTATAACTGCTCCAGACCACCGCGGCGAACCTACTGACACGAATCCCATCTCCTCCCTCTCTCACTCGCTATATACGGAATTGTATGGGGAAAGTGCCGAATTACATGCTTTTTGCACTCGCGTTGCACGGTTGTTGCAAGAAAACTAGCCATCATAAAAGGATCGTTATGGTGTCATTGGAAAGCTCTGTTTATGCCCTTTCAGGGATAGATACTTGTTTTACGCTCTGGGTCTTATTTAGGCATGAAAATGATCACGTAAACAGCCCTATTTTGGGTAAAAACACCCCGCTGGGCGGTACATATAAATAAACCGCCTAGGCCGCTCGTAAGGTGTTAATAACAACAGCAATAATCTAGATATGTGCCAGGAGAGATTTCCCGGGGTTTCTGAAACAAGGGAGACATGGCAGAGATGGAAGCACCACGGGAGGATCAGGAGGTCGGCTTGGTAGAGGCAGAGGAACGGATAATCTTGGAAGACTATGGCCTAGCAGATACTAAGTGTTTTAAGTGCAGAAAAACCAATGCAAGAAAGAATTCGCGAAAATGTTCCGGCTGTCTTAGATCTATTCATTTATCTTGTGCTAAGCTGACAAAGAAAACATCAGGAGAACAACTAAACTGGAAATGTCTCGCATGCCCAGGGCCCACTGCAGAGCCAACCGGGGCAACACCGGTCGCCGACTTGACCCAACTTGTGACCAAATGGAAAGCGCGGATCCAGGTCCTTGCCCGGGTACCTAAAGGAGCCAGAATCCAAGTGGCGGAGGCCCTTACAACCATCATAAAGCAGGCCCTACAGCTTAAGACACCCCTCGCATGGGCACGGCTCCTGGGTTTCTCCTATGGGGCCCTCCGAAAACCACCCAGAACCAACATGCAAGACCATCTTTAGGTTTCACTACCCACCAGAGTGAAACGTCAAGTAGCACAGTATATGGATGGAAACAAACTGGTGGAACCCCCCAAACAGCAACCAAACAGGGCCCAGAAGCAACAGGACAAGGAAGAGGAAGAGGCTGAACAGCTACGTAAGAGGGTCGCGGCGAAGCTGGCGGATAGTGACATCAAAGGGGCCGTCAGACTGTTGTCCTCTTCAGAAGGTTTTGCTGGTCAAGGCACCGAAGTTGTTGAAGCCCTACAAGAAAAGCACCCACCTACACCTAGGGACCTAAACCTCTCCCCTGCCCCAAATGACCATATGCGCCAACCTTTAGTTGTCACGAAGGAGCAGGTGGTTGCCGCAGTGACGTCATTCCCAGCAGGCTCAGCCACGGGCCCAGATGGTATCCGACCCGCCCACCTCAAAGGCCTCTTGGGTCAGGGATCAGGAGCTGCTGGGGAGGCACTCTTGGAAACTCTCGCCAAATTCATCAACATGGTTTTAAGAGGGGAAGTACCCTACTGTGCCACACCCATATTTTTGAGGGCATCACTCTGTGCACTGGCAAAAAAAGATGGCGGTGTGCGCCCAATAGCAGTAGGGAACACCTTCCGCCGCCTTGCCACAAAGGTGGGTTTGAAACCACTCTCGAATGGCCTAGGTCAACACTTAAAGACAAGTTCAACTAGGTTTCGGAACTCCAGGGGGGTGTGAAGCTGCTGTACACGCAACCCGCACCTACCTCAGCCAAGCCCTAAGAAAAACGAGTGCTTCTAAAGATTGACATGCGGAACGCATTCAACGGCATTCGCAGGGATGTCTTCCTCCGTGCAGCTCAAGAACACATCCCCACTCTGTACCCCCTACTTTGGCAGGCTTATTCCAAACCTTCAATCCTGATTTTTGGCGAGACGGTAATCCCATCAGCGACCGGGTTACAGCAGGGAGATCCAGGTGGTCCTGCTCTTTTCTCAATAGGGGTGGATGCAGCAGCTAACAAAGTAAGGTCAGAACTGAATGTATGGTACCTGGACGATGCAACCTTGGGTGGGTCAGTAGAGAACGTTCTAACCGACCTAAATAACATCGTAACTGACCTCGGCCAGGCTGGGCTAGTGATAAATAACACCAAATGTGAACAAGGAGAAGAGACTCAGGCCCTGTTTCGAGGCATATTGCCAGATGTAAAGATCCTTCAGGAGCACCAGCAAACCCTATTAGGTTCCCCACTAACTCTGGCAGCAATCCCACCAGCACTTCAAGTTAAAAAGGAGGAGCTTCAACGTCTCGTGGATCGCCTGATACACATCGATGCCCACTCAGCTCTGGCCCTGCTCAAGAACTGTTTCTCCATCCCAAAACTCCAATACCTCCTGCGCACATCGATGACTTACACGAACAATGGTGGCCTCCAAGAATTAGACTGCATAATCCGAGAAGCAGTGACCAGCATCACCAACGTGGAATTTAAAGAACGGACCTGGACACAAGCCACCCTTCCTGTCCGCCTCGGGGGCTTGGGCATACGGAGAGCCTCGGATATTGCCTCCCCAGCCTTTATCTCTTCCCTCATCGCGACCAACGACCTTGTAGTGTCCATCCTTTCTTCTCAACCCGGAATGACACTTAATGGGGACGTAACCGCAGCAATTAACACCTGGAAGGGAAGTACAGGAGTAGAGGAGGAGCCTCAGGGTACCTCCAGGAGCAAGCAGAAAGCGTGGGATACCATATCGGCGAAGAAAACTCAAGAAAATCTCCTAACCAATGCAGACCAGGTTGCAAAAGCACGCCTCCAGGCAGCCGCCCGTTCGGAGAGTGGCTTGTGGTTACACGCCATCCCCATCCCACCTCTTGGAACTCACTTGGATGCTGAAGCGCTCCGGGTTGCCATCGCGCTCAGAGTGGGTGCGGAAGTTTGTCACCCACACACTTGCAAGTGTGGTGGGGGGATGGATGCTCAAGGTCACCATGCCTTGTCGTGTAATTACAACGCAGGCCGCCTGCCAAGACACTCTGCACTAAATGATGTCATAAAACGGGCCCTGCAGAGTGCTAACCGTGCATCAATCCTCGAACCACATGGACTTCACAGAGAAGACGGCAAACGGCCAGATGGGATGACCACTTTCCCTTACAAGAATGGCCGGTGCCTCGTGTGGGATGCCACATGTGTTGACACTTTCTCCACAACCAACATCGCCAGAAACGCAGACGAAGCAGGTGAAGCCTCCCGGATAGCAGAAAATAAAAAGCGAGAAAAATATCAAGCCATCGCCAGAAATCATCAGTTCGAGCCCCTGGCATTCGAAACTTCAGGAGTCTTCGGCCCTACCACCCTTAAGATGGTGAATGAAATAGGCCGTAAAATCAGAGAAAGTTTCAGGAGAACCCCGGGAAACCCTCTGGCTCAAGCAAAGACTAGGGATGGCTATCCTCCGGGGCAATGCCACCAGCGTCATTAGCTCAGTTCGACAGGACTGGGTCATGCCACTGTGTGAGGCCCGGGCAGGAGTGGTGTATCCGTAGTCTTTCCACAGTAGGGTAAAACAAAACCTAAACTTTATTTGTATGTAACATGTGTGATGCACATAAATAAAAGGGGATGTGTCGGATGGTTGAAAGCCACAGTTGCTCGCGCGTTTGGGGCTAGCAACACGTATTATGAAAAACATGTATCCTCCTTCATTCACTGCCCCCCCCTTCACTCACTCAACCCCACAATTTGCCAGAGGATAACAGGTTTTTCACAATACGTAGACGGAGGTCTTTAAAAATAAAAAAAAATATCTCATGATTCGTTGATATGCGTGTGAAAACTTATTTTTATTTCATACGTATATATTTATATTTCAAAACATCTTTGTACATATATATATATATATCGCTTACTTTATACGAAACACATTTATATACCGGTAATTATACATAATACAACTTTTAGTATTAAACTAGTTTCAAATATTCGCGGCTGGGCTATGATATAGCACCGGTTCTGATATTCCTCAAACGTCTGACTGACCGCAATTTAGTGAGGTTCTATTTGCATATCAGAAACTTGGGAGAGAGAGAGCTACACAGAGTTATAAGGAATAGTTAGTATTTCAGAGACCTTGCGGCTCCATTCTGAAGAGATACTCGAAGTGGAAGGAGAGAAGTTGTTTAGTGCACTACACGTTTAGAGAGTGTGCAAAAACTATCGACTCTTCTTGAACTGCTTTACTGAAGAACTGCTTACAACTTTGGAGGGAAGTTTGTTCCAGGTAGAGCAGATCATGTATGTCAAAAATTGTCCACAAACATTAGTGCTGAAATCTTTTCAATTATAATGTCCAGCCATGGTTGAGTGTTGTATTCATTTTGATATAATCCACATTGTCAAACCCATTGAGCATTTTAAAAACTTCAATGAGCTGACCTGCGGGTCTCTAATGGGAAGAGATAAAGAGCTCAACCAGTCCTCATAGCTCAGTCTTCTAAGTGATTGAATAAGCTTTGTAGCCCTAGCTTGCACTCTTTCCAGTCGCTCTATATTTTGTCCTGAGTGCTGGAGACCAGAATTGAACAACAGAAGCCTGTAGAACTCTAGAGATGACTGCAGTCCACTCAGAAGAAACCCCAATGATTACAACTCTGTGTTGTCTACCCGTTAGCCAACTTTGTATCCAATTTGTGACCTCTATATTGATACCTAACACACTCACCTTTGACATTAGCCTGCAATGAGGCAATTTGTCAAAAGCTTTTTGAAAATCTAAGTAAAGGATGTCTATGGCTCTACTTTTGTCATACCCACTCAGCATTTCATAGAAAAATTCCAGCAAATTGTTAAGACATGATCGGTGTCGCCTGAATCCATGTTAGGAATCTGTAATTATATTGTGGATTTCTAGGTAAACCACTATCTTGTCTATTAGTATACCTTCTAAGAGTTTTACTATGATAGAAGTCAAGCTAATTGGCCGATAATTCTTGTGACACTCGTGATCCTCTTTCTTAAAAATTGGGGTTACATTGGCCAGTTTCCAGTCTTCAGGGACTTCCGCATTTTCTAGTGATTTATTGAAAATGTCTGCTAAGAAAGGTGCGATTTCATCTCTCACTTCACTTACAACTCGAGGAAGAAAGCTATCTGGGCTGGATTACTTGAACCCATTTAACTCTACCTCCTCAGGGGTACATCTGATTCTGCTAAGAACTTCACCCTCGTGCACTAATCCTGGACTTGGCATATCACTGGTGTTTTCCCTTGTGAATACTGCAGCAAAATAGTCTTTTATGGATTTAGTTATATCAGTGTCAGAGGTTTGTAGAAGACCTGTTGAATCCTTTAGAGGTCCAATGGATTCCTGCTGTTCACATAGCTGAAGAACTCTTTGCAGAGGGCTGCAACCCTGAGTTCTTAGTATCTTTAGTCTTGATTTCTTTTGGCCTTTTTGTATGCAACCTTTCTCTTTCTAATAGCTGAAGCTATGTCATTTGTGAACCATTTTGGTTGGGTTGAGCCTGATTTGGTAAGCTTAGTAGGAACGAATGCAGCTTGACAATCCATAAACTGTTCTTTGAATGAGCACCAAATCGCATTAACATTCTCACCCACTAGTCTGATCTGGGATAAGCTTCTTCGAAGGCCTTCAAATTTTACACAACGGAAATCTAGTTTTGCACTCTGAGGACTAGTGAATCTGCTGCTAAAAGTGCAAAGAGGAAACCTAACTAGATTGTGGTCACAACCTCCGAGTTATTCCCCAACATATAAACTGGTCACACTTTCATCTTCAGTGTTGAGCACAAGATCAAGTATAGCCTATTATTCCCTCTAGTTGGCTCGTTCACCCACTGGGTCAAAAAGTTATCATTAGCAAAGTCCACAAGACGCCTACCTTCGGTATCAGTAGTTCTTGCTTCCCAGTTTACTAGGCAATTGAAGTCACCTAAGATCACACTGGTTTTACCCTCGATAACAGCACTCAGTCTTGTGTACAGAAGTTCATCCTTTTCAACATTTTGATATAGAGGTCTTTACACCAGAACAATCCTATAAATTTACCTAGATTGAGGTCTACTTCAAACAGTTCATGTTCTGACCTAATCGTGCAGTCAAATTGGGTTTAGAAAATGTATAATGTACAAAAGAATTCCGCCCCCTTCCTGCATGGTTCGGTCATTGTGGAACAGTCTATATCCAGGTATTTCAAATTCCTCAACATAATCCCTTGTGTCACTGTGAATCCAGGACACAGTGATAGCCACTACATTGAAGCTTTCTGTAGACAACAATGCCCGAAGTTCGAAGAATTTATTCCTAATTGACCTGGTATTAAATAATACTACCTTAAGGTGATTAAGGTTCTTCATAGAACCCCCTAGCTTACCCTGTTTCCCGAAGAGAAAGGGGTCTCTGGGGGTAGTGCATTTTCTTGCACACTATTTCTCTGTACACTATCAGAGGTGTTGCAATTCCCTATATGTGGTGAATCTTCACCTGAGGTTGAAGAACCAATATCTAGTGGCTAGGAAATTGGCAACTGAGGTGTAGAGTCCAGAGGGTAGCTCTGATTGAGACAGCTCTCAATCTACTGGAGAGTTCTGCCATTTGTTGAGAGGTATTAATGCTCTCAGAGGGACGAACTCCTCTGTTGTGAGACTTTTTTTTTTTAAAGTTTGAGATCAACTGCTAGTGAGGGTTTTCACATTTCCTGATGGGGGATGCTTTCTAAATTTTTGCTTGCCTTCAGCATGATGTAAAGATGATATTTTAGGAAATCACCAAGTTTAACTTTACCGCTAGTGCTTAAGTGCACAGCGTCCTGGAGGTAGAGATTGCGCTTCCCATAGAACTTATCAAATGGGTCCACAAATCTCACCCCTCTTGGTACACAGAGAGAGAGAGAGAGAGTGAGTACACTGTTGGAGACTTAATCAAACCCAATTGCTGTGGGATGCTTATGTATATCGTAGGTCATTGCGCCGAGAGTATATAAAGCAGCTGAGAGAGATTACAATTCCCATCTACAGGATGTACTCGCAAGAGCTACTCAGCCACATAAATTATATGCCTCCCCTAACCCTTGTCTATCGGGGCCCGACTTAAGTCCGAGTGCAATTTTGGCGCAATATTGGCTCTGAGAGAGAGAAGAGTGATGGGAGGAGCATGGGTTACCTCATGACCGCTCGCCACGGCCGCCGTGGACCAACTGAGAGGTACTCCACCCTCACTCCCTCGCTACATACGTAATTATATAAAGAAATTACCGATTTTGCCCTTCGGTTGCACGATCGTTGCAAGACAACCAGTGATCGTAGAAGGATGATTCGGGTGTCATTGGAAAGCTCAATTTACGCCCTTTCAGGGATACATACTTATATTACGCTCTGGGTCTTGTTTATGCATGAAAAAGAGCACGGAAACAACCCCTTTTATGGTAAAAAAAAACCGCTGAGTGGCACAGTGAAATATACTCCACCACCCGCTCTTAAGGTGCTAAGTCATAATTATTTGGTATTGACTCCACCATGCCTCCACTTTGGGATTCTAATGGTTCGATCTATGTTGATCCATTAATTAAGGCTAATTTGCTTTCTAAATATTTTATAAGTAAGCAGGGTGATCAGGAATTGCAATTGCCCCTGACGTGTTTCCTTAGTCCTAATCTTAAGTCGATAGCATTGAAATCTTGTGAATAGAACAACTATTTTGTGGGATTGACCAAGACAGATTTGTCCCTCTCTTCTTTAAAAGGATTGTTGTGGTCTTAGCCCCTAAATTGGCTATAGTATTTACCTTGCCTTTTAAATCTGGTAGTTCTCCTCTAACCTGGCGTAAGGCTAGTATCACTCCTACTCCAAAGGGAGCTACTGCTTTATCATCTCCATCCAAGTATTGTCCTATAACTTCTATTATCTCCAAGATCTTTGAAAGGCTTATAGCTAGACGACTATATTCATACTGCAATCGTCTTGATTTGATACTCAATTTAATAGTTTGGATTTCGTAATGGTTTGGGTACTTGTGATGGTCATTTAACTCTTATCTCATGATTTGCAGTCTTGGGCAAAGGGTACGAATCTTGTGTTGTGGCTATTGATTTTGGTTCTGTTTTTGATCTTGTTAACCCTTTGGCTGCGGCCTATTTTGGGCATATTCAGGCACAACTGAATGATAAATCAAGAATCTTCATTAAATGAAGTGTATTCTGCCAAAAACTAGGCGAGAATAGCTTCAAAATGACACCAGAACAGGCCCCGTACGTGGTCTGGTTCACCCGCAGTCGTGCCAGTGAAACGCGGGAAACCCGCTATTATGTAACATTCGCTCACATGGCTACACTGTTGAGAGAGACCGAGAGAAGCCCGCACGAGACACACTCAACATCAGTGAGCCGCTCTGAGGGTCGGAGGTGGGCCCCTTACGCTCCCGCCCACTGACACTCTATTTTTACAGGCTTTTAAAAGCCTGGAAATTGCTGTAACTTGCCAGGACGTTCCAGAACGTCACCCGCAGCGAAAGGGTTAATTATAAAGCCCTTCTATATAAGCTGCAACTCAGTGGTAATATTTTAACATATTTTATAGATTTTGGGATACACAAATTACGTGTTTTCGTTGATGGTCACACTTCTATTGGTGTAGCCGTTGTTCCAAGTGTTCCACAGGGCAGTGTGCTTGGGCCTTTGTTTTTCATTGGTTTTACTACTGACTTGGGCTCTGAGCTTGAAAATATGCTAATTTTCTATGCCAGTGACACAACTATATTCTCATCAATTCTATCACCAGACAGTAGAATAATGAAGTTGCAGTATCTCTAAACAGGGACTTGCCTAAAATTACCTCTTGGTGTGCACTTCGGGGTATGAAGCTTAATGCTAAGAAAACGCACTCCATGATAATTAGTAGATCACGTACTTTGCCTCCTACCCATCCTTGTGGGCATGTTTCTGGTAAAAACACGAGGATGTGACAAATTTGTGTTTGCTGGGAGTAACTTTTGATCTTAAGTTGACATTCAAGAAGCATATTCGTTCCTTGTGTTCTACTATTGCTCAAAAGATAGGTTTGATTCGCAAACTTTATAATTTTGCTTGTGACACCACTGTAATAAGACCTTATTATGCTTTTATTTGGGTCATTTTGAGTATTGCTCTCCTGTTTGGAACTCGGCTGCTGACTGACATTTAATAATGCTTGATAAAGCTCTTAATTCTATCAAATATATTCTTCCTTCTCTGTCTCCATCGGCGACAAGTTGGTGCCCTTAGTCTTTCATTTGAAATATTTAACAATATTCAGCATCCTGTGCTTAATGTTTTACTAGAACCTTATATTCTAATTCGTGCAACAAAATTTACTAAGAGTCTCAATGACTTTGCCGTGACTCTCGTAAACGTTTCTACGATTTAGTGCTCTGTTTTATGCCATCATTGATTGACTTGTGGAATCAGTTGCCAAATAAGGTTGTACAGTCAGCTCGTATCTCCGCTTTTAAGTCTTAGAGTTAATGGTTTATTGCAGCAAGACTTTCTTTAATCATGACTTCATTTTTTACATTGATGTTTTAATCGACTTGCTTCTGGGCTCTCTAATTAACCCTTTCCTTCTGTCTTAGTATTTCTCCGATACTTTCGGGTATTTTGTGGGTATTCATGTATTAACAGTTGTCTACACCCTGTTGGGAGCCTCTGACATGTTATATAATATAAATAATAAAATAATAACAAACAAAAACGTTGAGAACAAAATATCAGGAAGAGCATATCACTAACATGATCCAACTAAAGCAGAGACAAAAACACGTTTCTTCCTGCACATAGGCAAGAAGGACTTAATCAGCGAGAAGCTCATCAGCTGCAAGATATTCGTCCAGGCAAAGAGGATCGTCCATAATAAGAGTATTTTCTACTCCAAGATGATCGTCGATAATAAGAGTATTTTCTACTCAAAGAGGATCGTCCAGGCAAAGCTGATCGTCCAGGCAAGGAGGATCGTCCTCCCCAAGGGGATCACCCCTGCCAAGAGGATCATCCATGTCTAGAGGACCGCCCATGCCAAGGGTATCATACATTTAAAAAAGAACTTCCTCATTGTAACCTCACAACGGACCATCAAGAAATCAACGAAACCAAGGTCAACAAAACCGTAAAAACACAAATACTATCCAAGAGGAAATTATCGTCACAAACTTGCAAAGCCACAGTGCAGCAGAGAACAACGTCACAATACTAACAATAATTATGTCCACAACGAAAATTAGAAATAATATAATATGTACTACAACAACAAACATCAACACAATGACACAAACCAGCAACACCATCACATTGACAAGAAGGTACACAGAGTGCCGTCGCTATGGTCACTCTTTAAAAGATTGTCCAAGTCTTATTACCAGTGATTAATACAGTTGGAAATACCACACAGTCCAACACTGCTGCAAGAAAATTGCTGACCAGAGGCAACAAGACTTGATCAACACAGTAAAGTCTGCAACACAGAAAACCCTGGCGTCAGTTCGTATGATTCATGCATGCAGCTCCATCAATAAGTGTCCGGTGCAGTTCACAGGATTATACAACAATCACAGGCTACATTAGCCAGCTTTTGGACAACCAATATCATACCCATTGATCTGTCAAAATGGCAACAGTTTGGTCTCCAAAAACAAGCGCTATCACCAGTGAAAAGAGATACATTTCAGCCAGGAAACGAGGATTTTTACAGAATTATTGGAGAATTAACACACCAATATGTAAATAAACAAAAAGCTGATGTGTTCCAGCAGGAGACCTTCTTTGATGACACCGTATCTCCCCCCTATGCAAAAATTCCTGGCTTCACATCCAGGTGTCAAAAGGTGGTGGAATAGCCATGTAATAGGAAAGGCTTGCAAGTACAAGTGATCGACACTTCAATTTCAAATTAACTATAGATAATATTTTTAAGATTATCGATCGCAATGGAAGAGATATCCTCTGTTGTGGGTGTTCCGTCCACCTTCATAGGGCGCACATCTGTTGGAATCTCCCATGGTTATTCTCGACCAACAACTGCCAAAAAGTTATTATATATTTGCAGACCTAAATCATCACAGAGTGCATGTTGCTTTTGATCACATGCAAGCAGTACACAACCTCCATAATTTTGTGAACTTCCCAACACGTGTATCTGGCTCATCACTCGATTCCTTATTGACTAACTTGCCATCGCACACTGTACACTGCTCTCCACTTACGTTTGTCGTCAACGGAATTGTAAACAATTGGATTTTGTTGCCACGGGATGTTGGTACTCCTCAACTTGTATAACTTTCTTAGATACATTTAAGTAATAGAACTCATAATGGAATAAGTCAGTGAGATAAGAGTAATGTTTTTACTTCAATAGTTTGTAACCATATTCACATGAGAAAGCATCATAAGCATTCTTAGTGAAAGGTTGAGTTCATAAGGGTGAGTTGTTTAACAGTTTAGGAATTCAGGGAACGCGGATCATGGCTATCAAATATGAAAAGAGTTTAAACATAACGTTAAGTATCCTTTGAATAGGACAAAAGACGTCATTTGCATTGATTCCATAAAACTTTCAAGAAAGTCCCTCACTACATACTCCGGTCACATATGAAAACACTGGGCATTTATGCAGAGTTCACTAATAATATAGACAAACTAAGATTACAAACCATGGTAAAAAGATTTTTATTTTGAATGGATTTCCGTCACTTCTAGAGATGTTATTGTTTCCCAATTGTTGTTGATCATATATTATATGACCGTAACATCAATGTTGGTCTGTCGAGAATAATCCTAGAATTGTCAAATTATATTGAACTTTGAGCAAATTTGAAAATAATGAACTAGAAGAACAACTCTACATGGTTCTGTAAAATGTGATGACTGGTAGTCTATATCCAAATGAGGAAAACACTATTAGGAACTACTTACATCTAATACAAACTGTGCATACAACAACAGATCAACGTAACTGTTAGATTTTAAGTAATATGATTAACAACAGTATATGTGTCTGGCTCATTTAATTTGAATTATCTATTTTTGAATGAACTAGATTAGTTTTTATTTCTTTTTTGCACAAATTTGTTTAAGCGTAATTTGAAATTCGATAGTCTACAATTAATGACCAATGAAAACAATTGACTAACAAAAATATCGTTGTTCTGATTAGCAGTGACTTTGTTTTCCACAGACGTTGAGAAGTGAAGCACGTTTATCTATTGAACACTTTTCCTATGATGTATGATCTCTATTACACCCAATCCTTGAATATGCTGAGTAATTCCGGCTACCAACACGAAGGAAAATAGTAAAGCGATTAGAAAGAATACATGCTAATTGAATACAAAATAAGCCGAGAAAAGTAATTGAGGACACTAGATCTTTTATCAGCAAAATATATAACTACAAGACAAGCCCATTGAAGTATTTGAAATATTAAGGAGGTTTGATAAAATGGATACTCCATCTCTCTCGCAAGTGTAAATAACTAATAAGCTGCTCTACAAATAATGTCGGAATTGTTTTTATGACAGATCATGTGCATTAGAAATTAATCAGTTATAACACAATTTGTAGTTTGTGTGACTACTGTTTTTAGTGTTCGAGTAGCATCGGCTTCACACACTAACACAGAGTCCCAAACGAGTATTTCCGGCAAAACACAAAATGATAGACTACTTTATCCTGGGACCAGTTGTGTTGGACTCATTTGCATCCTTATTAACAACTGGGATGAACATAATAAGTTTTGGTTCTGTAAAACTCAACTTCGGAAGCAACTAGATCCAAGTTGTGTTTATAAATTGCTAAACAAGTGCCCTTGTAACTTACCGTGTATATCTCCACGTAGAAATAACTCGCAAGAGCTCCAAATGAATTCGAATATTTTTTCGGTAACCAAATAATATTGTATTTCTGAATATCCGTCCCAATTTACGAGCGTCATTATAAGCATGACAAAGTTGTCCATTTGTATTTATCCAAGAACCTAAACTGTTTTCTACTATTATCATTAAATCACCAAGTATATATATGTTGTTTTGTTCGTAAACTTTTATTTTATATGTATCACTTACATATACAGTATATATATATATATATATATATATATATATATATATATATATATAATTATTATTATTTGGAATATGCTTGCCACCTTATTACAAATAATTTATTAAGTCTTTACTGTTTACAAACGTCTTCAGTATTGAGTATAATGGATATTTACCCCCTGCTGACAACATAAATGATGGTTTCAATAAATCATTGGGGGGGGGGGAGTAGAATTTGTCCTTGTAAACCTATATATATATATATATATATATATATATATATATATATATATATATGTTGGTGAAGCCAGGTAATACATTTTTTTAATACATACGAGGTTGAAAGAAATGGCAATTTCTGCGTTGGAAATTTTATTATTCAAAGTTTCCAGGTCTCTGATGAGTTTTCGCTGGGTGGCAGGAAGTAGATGAGCAAAATTCATGGTGGTACAGGGTTACATTAAAGTACATGAAGATACAGGATATACGACGCGTTTCACTGGACAACCAGCATTATCAAGTAAGGAAGGAATGATATAAAAGGTAAACAGGGAGGGTATATATAGAGGGTGGAGGATCAGAGGAGGCGGAAAACAGGGGGCAAAAGTCTGCTATTGGTGGAAGGGTTAACTAGGAGAGAGAAAGGGGGTAACCGCTTCACGCATGCGCACTGGATGCGGGATGGTGGTCAGTAGGTGGGGTCGAAGCTGATTGGCTGCGTGTCGAGGGGCGTGGCCTAAGTTGTGTGGCGCCTGCAGAAGACGAAGCTGAAGGAGGTAGCGCGGGGGGCTGCGTCAAGGGCACCGGGGGCGAGGAGGGGTGTTAGGTCCTGTAGGGTAGTGCCTTTTGGCAGAAGGAAGGATCTGAAGGTCCAGAGTTTGGTTGTTGATGTTGGGATGTAAGGCTTGGATATATAAAGCTTCGAGTATAGGTAATCTCCTTGGGTCACTTTCTTTATCGAGTATGGTGGTGTGTTTCTCTAACTCGTTGCGTGTGAGGTGAGGGTGGTTAGGGGTGAGATAGTGGTCTTTGATGGCTCCAGCCTGAAGGTGAAGAGTTAACCGACGTGAAAGACGAGTTTGCGTCATACCAATATAGGAATGAGGTCCACAGTCCTCATAATTACAGGTATGTTGGTAAATGACGTGATCGTCGGTCATCGGGCTCTTTATCTTGGTGGATGCTGGTTTGTTGCGGAGAACGAGGTTGGAGGTCTTGGGGGATTTGTTATAAATTATTAATTTGATTTTGTTTTCCGGGTTGGTTGGGTGGACATGCTTGGAGATTATTTCTTTTAAGACGGCCTCGTCATTTTTGTGTTCAGAGGACATGTAATTGCGGTAGAAGATCTTAATTTCATTGGGGGAGTCAATGTTGGGAGGGCTTTGGGTGTACCATTTTTCAAGATGGTGGTTGATGGTGCTGGAGATGTCGGAGTTGGAGTATCCGTTATTTACTAAAACTTGGGATAGTCTTTCTAGTTCCTGGTGGGTGTCGGCCCAGGTAGAGCAGTGCGTGAGAGCTCTCCCAACATAAGCGGAGATGGAGGATAGAAGATAACGGCGGGGGCATTCACTATCGCCGTTGAGGCATTGTCCTGTGTTAGTTGGTTTAATGTAGACGGTGGTTTTGAACCCATGGTCGTTCAGAGCTACGAGGATGTCGAGGAAGGGGAGTTTTCCATTGTTTGATTTTTCAAAGGTGAAGTTAAGTCCGGAGGAGGTCATGAAGCGACGCTGGAGTTCCTGTAGTTCGTGGAGTAGTGGTGACCTTGCCATCCCGCCCTACAACCTAATCTCCTCGCTGAAGCCGCCAAAACCAGAGGAACTCACCATAGCAAAATACTCAACAAACAACACTTCCAAGCTGCCAAACTATTAAGAGACAACCCCAACATCATCATCCGTCGTGCGGATAAAGCTTCCTGCCTTGTGATCCATGACAAGGAGGAATATCTTAGTAAAATGGACGTCATCTTAAGTGACAACACTAAATTTAAAAAGATCACCCGCAACCCAACCGACGAAATCAAACGTATTGCCAACACCACCATCAACGCCAAACAAGGAGGGATCCACCTTAAAAAACTCGTCGGAGAATACACCCCTGGTTATGCGTACGGAACCATCAAAACTCACAAACCAGGGAACCCCCTCCGCCCCATCATCTCCCAGATCCCCACTGCCACCTACCAGATCGCCAAGGCCCTGAACAACCTCCTCACCCCCTACGTGCCCAGCCAATTCAACCTTAACTCAGCCCACGATTTCTTGGAAATTTTACGAGACGCCCCCCGTAACAACAACCACACAATCGCCTCTCTCGACGTAGAAAGCCTGTTCACCAACGTGCCAGTGGATAGGACCATTGACATGATTCTACATCGAATTTATCATTGCCCTGATACACCTACACTGGACATCCCGGAGAAGGCCCTGAAAACACTACTGGAGCTATGTACCAAGGAGGCCCCCTTCCTTTGCCCCGGGGCAACATGTACAAGCAGATAGACGGTGTGGCGATGGGCAGCCCCCTAGGAGTTCTTTTTGCGAACTTTTTCATGGGTACCATCGAGGAAGAGCTCCTAGCTGCCCAACGACCCGCCGTCTACTGTAGATACGTGGATGACATCTTCGTGCAAATCAAGGACCTCCACGAACTACAGGAACTCCAGCGTCGCTTCATGACCTCCTCCGGACTTAACTTCACCTTTGAAAAATCAAACAATGGACAACTCCCCTTCCTCGACATCCTCGTAGCTCTGAACGACCATGGGTTCAAAACCACCGTCTACATTAAACCAACTAACACAGGACAATGCCTCAACGGCGATAGTGAATGCCCCCGCCGTTATCTTCTATCCTCCATCTCCGCCTATGTTAGGAGAGCCCTCACGCACTGCTCTACCTGGGCCGACACTCACCAGGAACTAGAAAGACTATCCCAAGTTTTAGTAAATAACGGATACTCCAACTCCGACATCTCCAGCACCATCAACCACCATCTTGAAAAATGGTACACCCAAAGCCCTCCCAACATTGACCCCCCCAATGAAATTAAGATCTTCTACCGCAATTACATGTCCTCTGAACACAAAAATGACGAGGCCGTCTTAAAAGAAATAATCTCCAAGCATGTCCACCCAACCAACCCGGAAAACAAAATCAAATTAATAATTTATTACAAATCCCCCAAGACCTCCAACCTCGTTCTCCGCAACAAACCAGCCTCCACCAAGATAAAGAGCCCGATGACCGACGATCACGTCATTTACCAACATACCTGTAATTATGAGGACTGTGGACCTCATTCCTATATTGGTATGACGCAGACTCGTCTTTCACGTCGGTTAACTCTTCACCTTCAGGCTGGAGCCATCAAAGACCACTATCTCACCCCTAACCACCCTCACCTCACACGCAACGAGTTAGAGAAACACACCACCATACTCGATAAAGAAAGTGACCCAAGGAGATTACCTATACTCGAAGCTTTATATATCCAAGCCTTACATCCCAACATCAACAACCAAACTCTGGACCTTCAGATCCTTCCTTCTGCCAAAAGGCACTACCCTACAGGACCTAACACCCCTCCTCGCCCCCCGGTGCCCTTGACGCAGCCCCCCGCGCTACCTCCTTCAGCTTCGTCTTCTGCAGGCGCCACACAACTTAGGCCACGCCCCTCGACACGCAGCCAATCAGCTTCGACCCAACCTACTGACCACCATCCCGCATCCAGTGCGCATGCGTGAAGCGGTTACCCCCTTTCTCTCTCCTAGTTAACCCTTCCACCAATAGCAGACTTTTGCCCCCTGTTTTCCGCCTCCTCTGATCCTCCACCCTCTATATATACCCTCCCTGTTTACCTTTTATATAATTCCTTCCTTACTTGATAATGCTGGTTGTCCAGTGAAACGCGTCGTATATCCTGTATCTTCATGTACTTTAATGTAACCCTGTACCACCATGAATTTTGCTCATCTCCTTCATCTACTTCCTGCCACCCAGCGAAAACTCATCAGAGACCTGGAAACTTTGAATAATAAAATTTCCAACGCAGAAATTGCCATTTCTTTCAACCTCGTATGTATTAAAAAAAAAAATATATATATATATATATATATATATAATGTGAAGATTTTGCCTCTTCTTTTTAGGTGATTGTTAATAATTTGAAGACCAGTATTGTGTATTCTTCTGTTTGGAATTGATTAACCAAATTTAATTAGTTGATGCATTATCTATGTTTTTCTATTAAGTTTATCATTTAGCTCACCCTAAACCCCAAATGACAGTTTCTCTTGAAGCATTGTATAGTGCATAATATTATATCCACAATTCTCGCCATCGGTTTGTGGCTGTCCAACCAAACTTTCTACATATGCATCTATCACAAAAAGGTTTGTAAGAAAAACTAGATTTATTATTGTACAATGCCTTGCAATTACAATTTTATGACATTCAATCAGAATATATTTTCTCTCCCTCTTATCTTCGGTATCCTCTCCTTCCACTTTCCCTAACTCTTGAGGTTCCTATTTACTACCACCAAGTCCTGGCCACCTTGTTGGGATCGAGAGATCAGCGTGATTATCTCTCTCCTCCCTCTCTTTTTTTCATGGACATTAGTTGCAGGTCAGTATTTCCTTTCCAGTTGTCCCTTACCTACCCTCAACATTTGTTGAACACTCTGATGAACAGGGATTTATTTTAGGTTCCAAAGAACAAATATGATATTCAAACGGCATTTCCGATTACCAAGGCCCTCTTTCCAAAACTTTGACAGTCTGCGTTTAATTTGGAAAGTTTCCTAATGAGCATTTTAAAGTGTGACATTTCCATGATCTTAAACATAGTTGTATGTTAACAGTTCTCCTGGCTATTATCTATAGCATGTCGTGTTGGAAACACAGTAAGTTTCGATCAGTTTTAGCCGATATATATATTACGATGTTCCACCATCGTAAGTTTAATTTAGGTCCATAAATTACTATGTTGCATTGGTCATATATTCACATGGTGAATATATCATACCGTTTTGCGGTAATTTTAATACTTCGTGAAGCAGTGATCGATATTTATCCGTATATTATCGTATGTTTCAAATTAATTTTATTTCGTTCAATGACGTGGTCTCTTTGATTTTCCCATTCTCTAAACGGTGGCGAAATAATTATGTAACTCATTATTATTAATGGATTTTTTCGGTATGTTGATACAGTACGCATATTATAAGCATGATATATTTAGTTGTTTAATCCTATGTGGTCCTACTTGCCGTAGTTGCATTGTTTAAGAAAGGATTACATTGTATAAAAGAACCATCAGGCTAGTTCAAGTAGCTCCATCTGGTGCCGGCCTTAGTAAATTCCGGCTGTAGGAATGGGAGTCCGATTCCAACTATTAAGGGAGTAACCTCTCTCTCGCTTTTCTCTGTACAGTATTGCCATTTGCTTATTTAATTATTTCTTTCTTGGCATATATTTATTCATTGACATATTAACGTAACATCAGACGGATTCTAAGGGGTATGTGGGGTTTGTTTGTACCTCGTATTATGACTGCATAATTACTGTGTTTTCCATATAATATGTTTCTCCTCTTCTGTGTTTAGCCGCACCCTTGGTTTTGTTAAGGTCGCCAGTATATTTCGGTATTGATGGAGGGGTAACATAATTATACCTCGCTGGCATAATAACTAATTAGTACTCTTTAACATTTTATGTTATTCCTGCAGTGGCGTGTGTTAATTACCAACCGATCATTATTCTTGTGATGTGCATTATTTTAGCTATTGGGAATGCCTGGTTCGAAGTAGAGGATGGTGGACTTCAATAGTCTTCAGTTACAGGGAGGATTACTTCGGCCAAGGCCAACTGATAGACTGAACAAAATAGACTTTTGTGTTTTATATTTGTGTTACAGTGCACCGCAGGTAGTCTGTAATGCCTACTTGCGTATTATTTCTCCGCTTAGCGCGAGCACTGGCATAATTATAAAATCCTGTTTTGAGTTGAAGTCGCTTAGGACGCCTCAACGATTGTTAGGATAAGCTTAGGTGGGTGGTGGTTGATAGGTGTTTGTTTGATCCGTGATTCATTCCTTTATGATTGATACTTGCTTCATTATTTTGGCATTCATTGTTGGCATGTACAGTATATACCGTAATTTTATTAACTTTGATTAAATCAGAGCTTCCTCCTCAGTATTGCTATTCTGTACTGATTGTTGATGATAGTTGTGGTTTAACATATCTTTTCACCACAACTAGGGGTTCCAGTTGCTTGCATTGTTTGTATAACTGAACCAGTTGGGGGATTGTGTGCACCTTTGGTCCCCAGAGAGCCTGGAAGTTGCGAATAAGCTCTGTTCTGTTGCGATAGGCTGTGTTACGAGTTGAGGCTACGGAGGTGCTGAGTATTTACTTGTCTGAGTTAGTCAATGGACTAGAAGCCTCTACTGTCAGTCTTAACAATATATATATATATCCATCCTCCTGTCGTATATCTCATTCATGTTAAAGCAATGGTCGAATTCAACTTTTTTTCTTGTGTTTAATTATTCCGTTTACTGAAGTTCACAGGCATCCAAAGCTGTGTTTATGTATATAATACTCACCTTCCTTGCACGACTGTATAGCCGTCTACATTTCGCAAGATGTCTTCGCTATTGACTAAATCTATCGAAACCAGAAAATATAAACCAATATTTTGTGTTCGGTGTTTCACTATTCAAGTTCAGTAAGGGAAATTAAGGATTTTAAATGAGTCTACACTTGTGGTATACCTCTATAGTGTCAACTTAAATCATTATACTTTATGCTAAATGAAGAAAAAAAGTCTTAACCCATATAAATAAAGTTATACCGAGCTCTGTTAAATATTGTTGACGATAACGCTTTTCTTCCTTTACTAGAAATGATTTTATGAATTTGTGACTGGATGTATGAGTCTGATTATATATTAGTATAGTGTGTACTGCCTATCCTATAAATTTAAATATAAAACAAAATAAAGTGCTGCTATTTTTTCAGAGAAGTTGTCCCTAAAATACAACTTTTGAAAAAGGTAACATCCAAGATTGCCGTTATTGTACTTTCTAATCATAGTAGAGTTAATACTTAATACTTATTAAACATTGATGATCCAATTGCTGTCACTGATGTATTAGATGGTCGATTGTAATGGATAAAGCAAAACATGTGGAACATTCATCTTCAACATGTAGGTAATTATATAGTGGTGATTAGCTTGTTTTGTAGGATTTGATTCCATAAACTTTTGAGTGAAAGATTTTTGAAAAAGTAATTGAAAATTGCATTGCCTCATGTTCTAACATCTTATGTGGCTACAGGTATATTATTGAAACAGAATAATTAATTCTAAAGGCCATCAGTGTGCTTTATATTCCTATTGTTCACATGTGTGGGGACGATCCTCTCACACAGCACTTCTAGACAAAGTAGAAAGGAAAGCCTTTCGTATCAGTAACTCCCGTCCACTCACCGACTCTCTGCAATCTCTCTCTCTCTGATGCAATGTTGCATCTCTCGATATTCTACCGCTACTACAATAATCAGTGTTACTCAGAGCTCTCTGTGTATACCACCACCTCTACGTAGGGTACGTAGTACCCGGCTTGCAACACAATCCCACCTCTACTCTGAGCAACTCAAGAGTGAAACGATACTCTCAATTTTTCGTCTGTTCAACAGCTGAGCTCTGGAACTCTCCCTGAATTTATCTTTGCTTCATATTATAACTTAAATTGCATCAAACTCTGTGTGTCCAGACATTTTGGCTCGAACAATCCTTGATTTTGACCCTGTTACTCTTCCAACTCTGGGGGAGGCACTTGTCACAGGCAGTTTTGCCTTTTGTCTTCCTCATCCACATGGAAAAAAACAAAAACAATTTGGGCAAACTGTCTAGATTATAGAAAAATCCTCCAGTGATGTGATCGCCATATGGACCCTAGTTAAGTTAAATTAAATTGGTTCTTTTTAAAACTTGGAACGTCTTTAGAATTTCCGTCGCATAATATATGGAGGAAATTTCGGTGTGGGTGTGTGTGGTGGGGGATCACATTTATACAATACAAATAATAAACTGTTTATTGATAATTTCAGTTGTAAGCTGAAGATGTACGGAGGAAAATTTATTTGTAAGCTCTAACTAATACTACCCTACATTAACCCCAGGGATACGGAATTTATGTTTTTAAAAAGGCTGCATATTCGAATGAATTTACCTTATATTTTGACAGAATTTGTTATATTTACCGTATAAAGCATTATTTCTGCTCCATGTGCATATAATTTACTTGTACAATGAACCTGTGAACAGTGAAGACCAGAAATTAGGTGTAAACAGCAAATATCTAGTGAAAACCTATATTTGTGGTGGGAGGGGGTGGCTGGAGGTGAGAGCGATGGACATAGATGTGCTTCCTGGGCCTGCTTGAGGCAGACGGACTGTCCCAGCTGTCTTCCAAACGTGTGACGAGTAGGAGGGAGTGTGGAGGTAGCACGAGGCGGTAGCACGAGGGAGGTAGGTGGGAGTGTGGAAGGAGAGGGAAGACAGGATGAGACACTTGTTGGGGAGAGGAAGGAAGTAACACACCGCTTCCATTTAAGTGCTTGTGGGTTTTTTTTTTAGTATGGGCTTTCTTCTGTGAGGCTTGCCCTATTTGCTGTAAAGACCTTCTGTGAGGCCTATCGCGCTCCTCGGGTTATGGACCAAAACAAGACATTGCATTTGAGCTTGTTTACAGGTCATGCATTAAGACATTTGTTTACAGATAGCTTTTCAGTTGAAATGTTAGTTGTACATATTCATAAAGCTTTGCTAACTACTTTGACTTTATTTTGCTGACATGACTTACGGAAGCGAAGCATGGACTTTGGTGGAGAGACTTGGACCAAGAGTGAGAGGGGTGGAAATGAGTTACTTGAGAAGTGTGTGCAGAGTTACATGGAGGGATAGACAGACGAATGAGGAAGTAAGAGAGCGGTGTGGTGTGAATGTAGACAAGCTGGAAAGTGTGAAAAGGAACACCTTGAGATGGTTCGGCCATATGGAACGTATGAGAAGCGAGACAATGACTAAGAAGGTGTAAGAGAACAAGATGGAAGGACAGAGAGGGAGAGGTAAACCGAGAAAGGGGTGGCAGGATGGAGTGAAGAAGTTTATGAGTGAAGGAGGTGCTGTTTGGGACTAGGGGCATCGACTGACTGGGAGCGTTTCGTTCGTGGCCACTCCTTTGGGGATCGCGGCGTAAGGCAATAGATCGAGGGATAGATGTTGAGCCTGATTTTTCTGCCATGTGCCAATTTGAACAAAGAAAATTGGAGAAGCTATAATGTTAACATCCTGTTGTTGTTGCTGCACATGCTCCCCTGCATGCAATTGACATATACTGTATTTATATTCCTATAAACACATACATAAAATCAATATGCATGGATACACCTGTAGAAACATGCATACCTATAACACCCATCCATATATCATCAGACACATACTGAACATACAACTGACTGACGTAAGCATCCGAACGCATCCATGTATATGACTTATGTAGATACACTTCTATGGAACCATACATGCATACGTGTTTACATAGCCTAAATTTATAAATACACACATATTCATAAACCCACACCTAGTGTACAAGTGTGCTTTTATATGATTGTCTATTTGTATAAACTCTAACTTGTGGTCAACATAACGGATTACCTGTACAGTACACAATTCAATGTTGACCTAGGATAGATACGACACATTTCGTACAACATTTATGTTAGTAGGTTTTCTAGTTGGTTGGTCATTGTACTATGTTTACTGTTCACTAAGGATATGGTTGCATTATTCCATACTGCTAGTATATACAGTATAGTAGTCTAATTCAACTTGATGTATTATTCTCACAATATTGGGAGGTATTTTTTATAGTTAGTGTAACGCAGGGTTAGGGGTTTGACATTAGATGTGGAAGGTATATGATTATTTATGGCTTTAATTAAAGTCTGTTCAGTCGGGAAATATCTATAAATCCCGCCCACTTCTCCAACCGTTATCATACGGCTGGCACGCCTGTAGCGGTGTCTAGCAGGGTTACCAAACCAAAGAAAAAAATACTGCTCAATCAGTTTACAAACATTGCTAGAAGGTTACACAATAGTTACACGGCGAGTAAGAGACATGAGGGACATCTCGTTAGACAACTTCAAGAGAGCCCTAGATGTCGAACTGCAAAAAGTGCCAGACGAGCCCATCCAAGCAAGGGAGCAAGCTGTCGCTTCAAACAGTCTACTGCACCAAATCACCACCCATAACGAGGGGCGTCGCGCTCCTTGGTGCCGCTAGAGGAGCGGCGAACACATCCAAAGGTATCCAAAGGTAAGGTTAATGGATGCCTAAAATTGCTAGAACAATACCACAATGTTGACCAGAAAGGGCTCAAAGTTTTAGAATACTATGATCATTCTTATCGCTAGGTATAAACTTTGCCGCTAGATCAAAGTAAACATTTATTTATCATTAATATTTGTTAAGAAAGGCTTTCAAAGCTATCAACCCTTCTAGATTATCAAGTTAGATGAAAATTCAAGACTGGAGCCTATTTTCAATGCCTCCATTCCCTTGATCAAGTAAATACTTCTAGATTTAGCGGGAAGGTAGCTACATTGACAACACTGTTATCTTCTACATGGGGTGACACTCGCGGTGACTACTGACTCGCCGTTCACTTGTCACCTGTCTTCTGAAGGAGAAGGGTGCCGTCTCTCATCCAATCCACTTGGCAGACCATAGATATATGTGGCAGACCTGCGGATGCGCCCCAACGTTTTAGGACATTGTCGTTTACGTATTCAAATAAAGTCTACTAATTAGATATATCATTATTGACTGCTAAATGAATCACACAAGTATTGACTGTAGCAAGTTGACTGATATAAACACTGCATCCACTTTACATAGAGAGTGAGGGGGGGGGGGAGGGAAGTAGGATCGAGACACAGACACAGGAGGGCGAGGAGGTAGAGTAAAGTCCATACGCTTGCAAATTTTTGCATATAACATATCTACCTCGACCCTGCCATACTGTCCATACAATTCGAAATGACCATGGTATTGACAATAATCGTCTGTTTGAGATGGCTTACTTGCTTCATTAATTGATTTAACAGTTGGTGAAAATATCGATGAGAAGTAAACAGTGGTATAAAAATGTGTCAACCAATCTTCCACTCATTCTTGTTCTAATTTTATTACTGTAGTTAACTTAATTATTGGAACTCAATTTCCATAACACAAACATTCAACAGTATAGTGGTGTAGGGGAACATTGTGCAGTACAAACAAGAACTGCAGATCTAGATTTATTAAAGCATTACTATGTCTTGCATTGCATGTTATAATGAGACCTTATCAGCTTCATGGTAACACGTCAAGTGATACAGCCGAGACAACGGTACGATAACTTTGATGTTATCTACGGCACTGGTGGAATGGGGCGGGGCTTACAGATATTTCTCGATAGAACCGACTATAGTTGGCAGTGCCTGGGATTTGTAATTAGCCCTCCACCGATGTTTTGGGTGCTTGTAATAATAATAATAATAATAATAATAATAACTACAATAAACGGTTTATTGATAATTGCAGCCGTTGGATGAAAATGTACAGAGAAACGGTTTGTAGCTTAACTCTTAACTTAAATTTTCTTATAAGGTCCAAAGCAAGAGGTTGCACAAAAGTTATTTGATGAGTCAACTATTATGTACATAGTTATCAGATGATTTTCGAGTTGAGATAATAGATTGCTGTTTGACCAGTAAACATTATGCACTAGGTTTGCATATTGAGATAATAGTTGCACATTTTAGAAGGGTTTGTTGAATGTTTTTGGGTTGATTTACTGACTGTTCGCCTAGTCACTATGTAATTAATAATAATAATAGTAAACGGATTATTTAGGATTATAGCCAGAGGCTGAAAATATACATGTGGGAAATGCATATCTGTGGTGACTTTATTGAACTAGATAGATGCAACAGTGCTGTATCCTTGCCCAGTACATGTGCATATACGTATCACTACATACACACACAGTGCATGCATCTTAAGCGTATCAATATATACAGTATGCAGCATATGCATTTGTATACTTATATGCGTACATATACACACACATTTTTTTTTTTTTTTTTTTTTCTATGTGATTGAGGGAGGCAAAAGGCATAACTGCCTATAGCGAGTGCCTCCCCCATAGTTGAAAGAGTGACAGGGCCAAAATCAAGGGACGTTCGAGCCAAAATGCCTGGACACACGGAGTTTGAAGCAATTTAAGTCATAGGAAGAGGGAAAGACTGATTCTGGGAGAGAGTTCCAGAGCTCAGCTGTTGAGTAGAAGAAAGTTTGAGAGTAACATTTCACTCTTGGGTTGGAGAGTTGCACAGAGTAGGGGTGGGATTGAGTTGCAAGACGGGTACCACGTGCCCTACGTAAAGGAGGTGGTATGCACTGGGATAGCTCTGAGGAACACTGATTATTATAGTAGCGATAGAATAGCGAGAGAGATGCAACATTGCGGCGGAGAGAGAGAGATTGCAGAGAGTTGGTGAGTGGACGGGAGTTAATGATACGAAAGGCCTTCCTTTCAACTTTGTCTAGGAGAGCAGTGTGAGAGGAACCTCCCCACACATGTGAACAATACTCAATACAAGGGCGCACTATGCCCCTGTACAGAGCAAGAAGCTGTACAGGGGAAAAGAACCCCCTAAGGCGGTTGAGCACACCCAGCTTCTGGGAGGCTGCCTTAGCAAGACTGGTAATATGGTCCTTCCAAATGAGAGCAGAAGAAAAAGAGACACCAAGAATATTGAGAGAAGATGAAGGGTTGATTTTTGTATTGTTGAAGAATAAGGGATAGTCCGCTGGGAGATCCTGACGGGTAGATAGATGGAGAAATTGGGTTTTGGAAGCATTAAAGTTAACAAGGTTTTCTCTGCCCCAATTGGAAATAGTATTTAGATCAGAATTTAAGAGTTCTATGGCTTCATTACGTTTGTCGTTGAGGGATTGCTGGCTGGGGCGTTCTGAAAAACTAATGGAGTAGTGCAAGGTTGAGTCGTCTGCGTATGAATGGATGGGAATTAAGGTACAGTTAAGGAGATCATTTATAAAAATTAGAAAGAGAATAGGAGATAGGACAGAGCCCTGAGGAACACCGGAGTTTATAGAGTGAGGAAGTGAACAATGGCCGTCCACAACCGCGGCTATGGAACGGCCGGAAAGGAAATTAGAGACAAAGGCACAGATGGAGGGATAGAAACCGAAGGAGGGTAGTTTAGAAATTAAAGATTTATGCCAGACTCTATCGAAGGCTTTCGATATGTCTAGTGCAATAGAAAAAGTCTCACCGAAGTCCCGAAAGGAGGATGACCAAGAGTTAGTAAGATATGAAAGAAGATCACCAGTAGAGCGACCCTTAAGGAAGCCATACTGGCGATCTGAGAGCAGATTATGAGAAGAGAAATGCTTAAGAAATTTGGAAGCAAGAATAGTTTCAAAAACTTTAGAAAGACAAGAGATAAGAGCAATTGGACGATAGTTGGAGGGTTGAGAGCGGTCACCCTTCTTTGGGACAGGTTGAATGTGAGCAAACTTCCAGCATGAAGGGAAGACGTTAGAGGATAGACAGAGACGAAAGAGTTTGCCTAGGCAGGGAGTCAGCACGGAAGCACAGTTTTTGAGAACAACAGGAGGAACACCGTCCGGACCGTACGCCTTATTAGTGTTAAGCCCAGAGAGGGTAGAAAGTACATCTTTAGAAGAGATTAGGATATTAGGCATAAGTAAGAGAGAGGAGGGCGGAGAGGGAGGAATAGCACCGGAATCATCCAAGGTGGAGTTTCTAGCAAAAGTTTGAGCGAAGAGTTTAGCTTTGTCAGAGGAAGAAGTGATGGTTGTGCCATCAGAGTGGGAAAGGGGAGGGAAAGACGAGGAAGAGAAATTGTTGGAGAGGTTTTTGGCTAGATGCCAGAAAGCTTGGGAAGAGCTAGAGTTGGATAGTTCAGTGCATTTATTATTGATGAAAGAGTGTTTGGCAAGTCGAAGAACAGATTTGGCTTGATTCCGGGCAGAAACATATGAAGAATGAGAGTCTTGAGTTTTAAGGCGTCGGTACCGTTTGAATGCTTCCTCCTTATTGCGGACAGCAGTAGAACAGGCGTGAGTAAACCAAGATTTTTTAGCATTAGTCTGAGAGAAAGAGAATGGAATGTATGCTTCCATGCCCGATAGGATTACCTCGGTAATGCGTTCAGCACTCTCCGAGGGTCCTCGGCCATGGAAGCAGAAATCATTCCATGGGAAATCAAAGAAGTACTGCCGAAGAGCCTCCCAGTCGGCAGCGCCAAAGTGCCACAAGCGCCGCCGGCTAGGAGGATCGGGTGGCTGTACTGGAGAGATAGGACAGGTGACGGAGATAAGTTTATGGTCGGAGGAGCCCAAAGGAGAGGAAAGATCGACAGTATAAGAAGAAGGGTTAGAAGTTAGAAACAGGTCAAGAATGTTGGGCCGATCTCCGATGCGATCCGGGATACGGGTGGGTTGCTGAACTAACTGCTCTAGGTCATTTAGGATAGAAAAGACGTAGGCTTGTTCACCAGGTGGATCAGTAGTGTGAGAGGAGAGCCAATGGCGGTGGTGAACGTTGAAATCTCCTAAGATGGAGATTTCTGAGAAAGGAGAAATGGATAGAATGTGTTCCACTGTAGAGTTTAGATAGTCAAAGAATTTGGGAAAGTTGGTAGAGTTAGGGGAAAGATAGACAGCACAGAAATATTTAGTAAGAGAATGACAGGAAAGTTTGAGCCATAAAGTTGAGAATTCAGAGGAGTCGAAATCGGGAACACGAGAGCAAGTATACACATATATCCATACGTATGCACATATGTGTCTGTATATACATACATCTACACATACATATCCACACGTATATACTTGTGCGTGAGTATATATACATAAACATACATAAATACCAGAAAACATTCGTGAGTCATAATAACAAAACGCATAGAACATTATAGATTGGGGTGCAATATCCAGTATACGGTATTATCATTGGGCCTGATTCATTTAGCATTTTGAAGGTAACTTTGTATGTACGTATAATTGTGGTGTGAGAATATACTGGATAATTAATTAACTTAGTGTAGCTGCTAGCAGGGAAAAGGGAGAACAACATTTACTTTAGTTTTGATGGGTAGGCTACGATGTGAGTTTGATTTGCTTGTGGTTTGATTATTGGCTACATTATTTATTTATTATTGCTCAAGTTGGCGATGCAAGGGATGGAGCTGTTTTGATACCTTTGGGTTCTTACTCGGATAAGGAAGAGTGTCTCGTTGCTAGTCTCTGGGTGTCGGTATCGGGGGTTGTTTGGAGCTGTTCTCCAAATTTCTGGGTGAGGTTCATCTTACATGCTCTCTTGTATACAGGGTGTAAAACGAGGCCGATTATCGTAATGCTACTCAACTTCGCTTTACAATTAATGCTACCCATAACAGAAAATATTTGTTCGTTGAATTGACAGTTGATTAGCCTAATCGATAGGCTAATCAATTTCTCAGATAAGATTATCTGAAAAGACTGAATAGGCTAGTAGGCCTATTAACACAAAATATAATTAGGCTAGGCCTGACTGACGGTTACAAAGTACGGTATTATTGCCATTTTGGTTCCATAGCCAGCAAGATGGCACCATCATGGCAGCCAATTGTCTAAATGGCCACCATCCCATCTAGGCCTAGACCTATTCTTCGATAAATTTGAAATCTGCATATTTAGCCTAGCCTAGGCGCTCGCCATTCGTCCGCGCATTAATGCTACTGGAAAATAGTGCTACTCAACTCAGAGTTATTTGCATTGACACCCTGCTTGTATACTTTATAGATTTATGAGGACTTTTGATGTGTTGTATTTGGGGATTTCCCGAAGCCAATACTGGTGAAATAATTTGTTGCAATTATTTCCAGGTCCAGTTACATTTTGATTGGACTAATTAATGTAATTATGCTATTTTGAGGACTTTTAACTATCCGGATTATTAAGGACTTTTAATATGTTATATTTGTGGGTTTCCACAAGTCAATACAGGTGAAATAATTAATGTTGCAATTTGTGAAAGGTTCAGCCCATATTTCTAGTAGATTGACTGGACTAATAATACAGGGTGTGTCTGTCACAGTAAAGGGACCCCACAAGGCCAGGCAGGTGGGAAACCCACGTGCACTCCCCCTCAATTCTGGACACTCACTGAATGTTGGTACTTGGTCGGTGGCGAGGGTATTCTGTTGTCCTGGGTTAAGGTTGCCAGATGTTGCCATATAGGCGCAGATTTCCCTCGGCTTTTCAGACGAAAAAAGGCAGTATTCCGCGAGTATATAGTGCGTTTCCCACGCTCTGCCACCACACCAACGGCTTTGTGTGATACAGGAGGCTTATAAAGTTACTTTCTAAGGCCTATTGAAGCATTTTAGACAGTTTTTTTAAATTCGATTTAATGACCCCCTGGTGTTCAAGTCTCCCGTTAATTCTGCAAAGAAATTTTCCAACATTTTACAGATAGATGTATGCTAATTGTTCAAAATTAACTTGCATCTATTATTCCCTCGAAGTACTAGAGGTTCTGCATGCTGATAAATGACTGATAAATCACTCCTCCATGGTACAAAGCTTCTTTCTTTCAAAATTTGGTTATACCTCGAACAGCTTCTCTCTGGTATTCCCTTTGTATAGCTATCAAAATAATCTGACGATCAACAGCAGATGAAATGTTACTTGTTAGAAGCTTCTCAAGAGTAGAGGACACTATTAGGCGTAGGAACCTTATACATATATCAAATTTGTTTATTTCCTTCCTCTATTATTGTATATTTTGTAATGCAATTTAAATTAATTTACCCTTGTGTGTAATGCACTCTGTTACGATCCAGGTTCTCAAAGACACAGGGCTCTTCAACATTGGACTAGATAATGGCAAAAAGCAACAACGGTAACACTAGATCCAACCCCTGCCTTAAACACTGGAAAACAAAACTCCATTACCGCCCTGAGTCGTGCCTGGACAACGAGGTATCCTATGACTCGGTAACTGGTGCACACACACTAGGCTGACGCTCAATGAAACAGCCTATTCTCAAACAGTAAAAGATTACTCGATTATGTTACACAAAGACAAGAGAGTTAACGTGATTAATTAACATTACGGTAGATACTCAAATAACTGGCACTCCTGTATTAAAGAAAGTGCAATGCTAGTCCTGCAACATCAACTGGAAACTTCTGAAATAAGTCTGATGCTGGGAAGATGTTCGTAAAGAATCTTGAACAATTATAATGCAGAATACGGGTCACAATAAATACTAGGACATATAGTAATAATAGGCAGGCGAATAATAAAGACTGCGCAAAGGTAGTAATGCTCGACAACTAAAGAAATGCTTCGTGACACAACGCAACAGCCTACTAGGGTTGTGCAACTCAACAACAACCTCGGCTCAAAAGTGCAGTGAATAATAATGCTGCATACATATAATAATGGGGCTTATCTCTATCCAGTGTTTGCTCAGTTAATAAAGTCTAGCTGGGGTATCAAGGCAGGGCAACAATGGGCGAGCATGCGGCTCGTAGCCTAACGTTGTCCAAGGGTGGTATAATGAAGATTATGTTATATGACGGGGATGCTCTCTTGATAAATCTAGGTCTCTAGTACCTAGCTCTATCCTGGCGATCCCTCAGAAGTCAACACAAAGAGGCAGCACTATGTTGTGAGGGATAGGCTATGGCCCTCTCACACCACAGCGCTGTGCTCGCAAAGTAAACCAACCCGAAGACAACTTAGGCTCCCACAGTACCTGTCGATGTCGTGCAGAGCTTAGCTAACACTGCACACATCGGAGACAACGGCACAGTAACCTTACCCCTAGTCTAGCTTTAGATAACCAAGAAGAATCACTCAACACCTTGCAAGGGAGACCTATACCAGTCTAAAACCTTCCCGAGAGAGGACACATACGGAAAAGTCCACCTCAATAAAGCATAATACCTCCTTAACCTAATACATGGAAATATCTGAGAGCTTCGCGTACAATACGACTGGTCGACGGTGAACGTCTATGCTGAAACCAGAAGGGATGTTGAGTTTAATAAAGATTAGAGAATGAGAAAGGAGAAGTCGAGAGAGATAAATAGTATGCAAAGTAGCGAGTATGGGGGACAGAATTGCAATGGATGTAGGAGATACGCGTGTCAGGCAAGCTCTGAGCTGGTAAAAAACACGAGGCCGCGACGGGAAGGGACTAGTTGACCACCCGGCCGCCAACGCCGTCAGCGCCCAAGCGAGCCGCGTCATAGCTCACCTCGCTGCCGGGTGTACTCCCTCACACTCTCTCGCTCGCCTCCCACACAAGCAACATTTATATTATAGCGAATATAAAATATAAGGCGCGGTCACAGACCAAAACAAAGACCATTTCTAGACTGTCTGTGGCAACACGACACTAATGAAATAAAGAAGATCATTCTAGGACAACTGTAGCCTATCCCCCCATCCTGGCGAGCACTAGCGAGCTGCAATGCCCCACGCAACCATTCTGCTAACGCCGGGAGGCGTCACAACTCTCTATTACACCCGGCTTCACGAGACTTTAAACGTGGAGGTAATCAAAAAAGGGATCGCATAACGTTATTCAAACTCTTCTTTTACTGCAAATCAGCTAGTGTGTTCTGATTACATTACCTTCGTTCGCAAATTTCTTTTTCGTTTACTGATGACCTGTCAGGTGATTCTCACTTGATTATTCAAATTCTGATTATAAGTTGACAAGGTTTTATTTGATAGTAGTACAATTCGTCTATATACTCTTAGTTACATTCATTTTCATATGTTGTGCGAACAAACTGCCTTTTTTGTCAATTTCTTGCGTATATATATATATTTTCTTTAATACATACGAGGTTGAAAGAAATGGCAATTTCTGCGTTGGAAATTTTATTATTCAAAGTTTCCAGGTCTCTGATGAGTTTTCGCTGGGTGGCAGGAAGTAGATGAAGGAGATGAGCAAAATTCATGGTGGTACAGGGTACAAAAATGACGAGGCCGTCTTAAAAGAAATAATCTCCAAGCATGTCCACCCAACCAACCCGGAAAACAAAATCAAATTAATAATTTATTACAAATCCCCCAAGACCTCCAACCTCGTTCTCCGCAACAAAGCAGCTTCCACCAAGATAAAGAGCCCGATGACCACGTCATTTACCAACATACCTGTAATTATGAGGACTGTGGACCTCATTCCTATATTGGTATGACGCAGACTCGTTTTTCACGTCTGTTAACTCTTAACCTTCAGGCTGGAGCCATCAAAGACCACTATCTCACCCCTAACCACCCCCACCTCACACACGAGTTAGAGAAACACTCCACCATACTCGATAAAGAAAGTGACCTAAGGAGATTACCTATACTCGAAGCTCTATATATCCAAGCCTTACATCCCAACATCAACAACCAAACTCTGGACCTTCAGATCCTTCCTTCTGCCAAAAGGCACTTTCCTACAGGACCTAACACCCCCCCTCGCCGCCCTTGACGTAGCCCCTCGCGCTACCTCCTTCAGCTTCGTCTTCCGCAGGCGCCACACAACTTAGGCCACGCCCCTCGACACGCAGCCAATCAGCTTCGACCCCGCCAACCGACCACCATCCCGCATCCAGTGCGCATGCGTGAAGCGGTTCTCTCTTTCTCTCTCCTAGAATACCCCTCCACCAATAGAAGACTTTTGCCCCCTGATTTTAGCCTCCACCCTCTATATATACCCTTCCTGTTTACCTCTTATATCATTCTATCCTTACTTGATAATGCTGGTTGTCCAGTGAAACACGTTGTATATCCTGTATCTTCATGTACATTAATGTAACCCTGTACCACCATGAATTTTGCTCATCTCCTTCATCTACTTCCTGCCACCCAGCGGAAACTCATCAGAGACCTGGAAACTTTGAATAATAACATTTCCAACGCAGAAATTGCCATTTCTTTCAACCTCGTATGTATTAAAGAAAATTTATTACCTGGCTTTACTAATATATATATATATATATATATATATATATATATATACAGTACATGTGTGTGAAGGCAAATTTTAAATATACAAATAATTAGTATATTATAGTTTCCAATCAATCATGAATTTGTTTTCCTACCATCATTGTTACTTATCCTAATAAATATAATAAACACAACACAGGCAGAAATGAGAGAGAGATTCAGATTCAGATTATTTTATTTCCATTAAATATACAATGGCTGTTCATACAATAAAATCATCTTAACCCTTGGAATCCAGGAGGCATCATATGAGGAAAAGAGTATTTTGGTTAGGAGTCCGGGAGGCCTCCTATGAGGCAAAATCAAAATCAAAGGGTTCAAATTGCGCAGGTGGATTTTTGTTTGTGCGTGGGCGACCGCAGCGCCACCAAGCACAAACTACCGGGCCGCATCAGTTCTTATCTCGCACCCAAGATGGCTGGAGTTAACCCCCCAAAAAATTGCTGTGTCTGAATCAACGCCTGCCGCCGCGACCTGTCTGCCTAAGAAAGGCAAAGTTAAAACGACCAAGAAAACGTTGCTAAGTCCCAGAGGTGTTGCACGTGTGCTAAAAGAGTTAAGTGATCATGACCTTAGTGAGATTGAGAGTGATTTTGACGAAGAGCATGTGGTTAGTGAAGATGTTGATTAAGTGGAAGATGGCGAAGAATTCCAGGGCTTTCATAGCACTGATGATGATAATGATAATGATGACTATGTTGGATGCGGTGAACATTATCAAGGTGATGAAAGTGTTAGTGAAATGGGAAGTGTCCTACCCGCATCACGTGAACATGACCCGGCGCGTACGCTTGCGACACCGGCGTCGGCTGTGGGGACTCCTTCCCCGGCAAAAATAGCCAGTTATTTTTTATAGGAGAGCTGTGCTGGATAGTGCAAGGAAGCAGGCATGGGAGGTGGCCGAAAGGGAAAGAGGTGAAGATGCTGATAGCGAGGATGAGAGTGATGAGTCGAGCATGGGTAGGTCTATTCCTATGTCTCCCGGGACCTCCTCACCTGCGGCTGGTGCGTCATTGACCCCGCATGACCCACAACCATCAACAAGTGGTGCAAGTGGTGCGGAATTGTCCCCGCATAACCCACGGCCATCAACAAGTGGTGCGGTATTGTACCCGTATGACCCACAGCCATCAACAAGTGGTGCGGTATTGTACCCGCATGACCCACAGCCATCAACAAGTGGTGCAAACGGTGCGGTATTTTCCCAGCATGACCCACAGCCATAAAACAAGTCGTGCAAGTGGTCAACGCACCTCCAGAAGGGTTTTGTTCATGGCCACAGGGGGGGCACAAAGCAGCACCTCGGGCCCTAAACTGCCCAAAACACGCTCTCGTCGTCGCCTAAAAACTTCAGAGCCAACTAGCTCACCTTCACCACCCACTAGCCGCCCACGCCAGCAGTCGCCACCTGATCTATCACCAGCAACTGACGACCAGGATCCCACCTATGATCCTGAAGACACCCACGAATATAGCCGCCCTTCAAGATACATGGACGACCACGGTGCAGATTCTGGGGATGATAATTATGACATGCCAGACGACCCTGTTGTGGACGAAGCTGAGTGGGTGGACGACCCAGCACCCCGGCGTGGCCGTGGACGTCCCCGTGCTCGAGGTGGCCGTGCCCTTGGACATGGCCGTGTCAGGAGCCCTGCTGGTCAGCTTGGGCGTGGGAGTGGCCGCAGCAGTGGCCAGGCCGCCCCTGCTGCTGCCAACGCCCCAGCTGCCCGTCCCAGTCCCTGTCCCCGTGCCAGGCATGCTGATGTCTGGACGTGGGAGGATGGGGCCACCTTTCAGCCACAAGATGCCACATTCGATGACGCCCAACATGCCGCAGGGATTAATCCATCTTTCCCAGGGGGACCCAACTCAACACCTGCCAAGCTATTCAAGGCCTTTTTTGACAATGATGTCATGTCATATGTTGTCGATGAGACCAATAAGCAGCAGGCCCTCAGTGACCACCTCAGCGGCAAGACCCATCGTTCCCACATGAAGGCCTGGAAGCCTGTCACCATTGTCCAAATATATGTGTTCATAGCACTGACCATGCTCATGGCATATATGAAGAAGCATCGGCTGGCAAACTACTGGATCACCGGCGACATAATTGCCACACCTGCTTTTGGCAAACTTATGGCCCGGGACCGCTACTTCGCCATACTTGGTAACCTACACTTCGTTACCAACACCAATGTACACCGAACAGACCGCCTGTGGAAGATAAGGGGATTCTACGACATGATGAAGGCCAAGTTTTCCACATTCTTGAAGCCTTTTCAAAAGGTCGTGATCGACGAGTCTCTTGTGCTGTTCCGGGGAAACCTTCTCTTCCGGCAGTACGTACCATCTAAGAGACATCGATTCGGCATCAAGCTCTTCGTCCTCTGTGACTGCAAGATGGGTTATGTGCTGGATTTCATTGTCTACAATGGGAAGGAGGGTGAGGTTCTTGCAGATCAAGAAATAGGGTTCGGTGGAGCAGTGGTGAAGGCGATGATGGATCGCAACTTCAACGAGAACCACATACTCTACACGGACAACTATTATACATCTCCCATCCTCACCAAGTACCTGAACAGGGAGCAAACCCAGACTGTGGGCACAGTACGGGGGACGAGGAAGAACATGCCGGAATTCCCCCAAAAGACCAAGAATGACATCTTCCTCAAGCAACATGGTCCGATGCTGGCAATCCATTGGCACGACCAAAGGAAGGTCAACATGATCAGCACCATCCACAAGGACAACCTGGTTGACTCTGGCAAAGTCAACCACAGGACCAGGGAGCCCATCATTAAGCCAGGCGCAGTTATGGATTACAACATAAACATGCGTCTGGTTGACAAGTCAGACATGCAGGTCGGCTTCATCAACTGCCTGCGGACCTCCTGCAGGTGGTATAAGAAGTTCTTCCTGCACATGATGGATGTGTCTGTGCTGAACGCGTACAACCTGTACAAGCTCATGAACCCCACAATGCCCAGGAAGTACACTAACCGTCGGAGATTCCAGAAACCGCTCATTCTGGATCCCATTGGGGAATATGCCCTGCCTGAGGAATCCCCACGAGCTCAACATATGCCAGGAGTTGGCACCATGGACCGCACATACGCTTCCAAACACCACAAGAAGCACAGGATCGTCGGCCTTCCAGTAGCTGCTGGTTGCAAGACCCAGAAACGGTGCCATGTCTGCAGCCACACCACCCGAAGACCCCAGAAAAACACCAAAACCTCGTATCAGTGCCAGGAAGCACTGTGCATCACGCCTTGCCACGATGATTTCCACATCCTGGTAAACTTCTAAGTGGCACTGACCCTGAGACCACTAGTGAAAGTGACACTAAAACAATAAAACACTGTGCAAGTGAATGTGACACTAAAAACAATATAACAATATGTGCAAGTGAAAGAGACACAACAATTATATATTAGAGTATCTATTCAATAAGTATTTATAAGTAAAACCTGTAATAAGTGAAAGTGACACTAAACACAATATAACCTGTCTAAGTGAAAGAAACAACCAAATGTAATAATTACAAGTGTCAATTACGATTCCACACGGTACTGTACGCTTGCATAGCCTAGCCTCTAACCTAGTAAGTGAAAGTGACACAAAATGTATAACAAGTAATAATAACTCTATAACAGTGAGTGACAATAATTCATAACAAGAAGAGTAATAACAGTGAAAGTGACACAATATTATTACAATAAAAGTTAGTGACACTAATATTACAATAACAGTGAAATATGTTATATAAAGTTTCAAATAATGGTTGAACAAGTAATAAATGACACTATAATATCACATTATCCCCATAAAAACATATATCGTGTACTGGTGCAAAACCCACCGAAGCGACGAGTGACTTAGTGCGTACTAGCCAGGGTCGCGGCGAAGCGTTCGGACGCAGGCGACAATACGCGGGAAATTACCTCCATTCCCATAATTATATCTCCGCAACCACTTGTCATAGCGATGTCAACTTAACGCCATTCTACAGACGAAGGTTGGTTCTACACTATGCAATTTAGTTGACTGCTCTAGGTGCTCTCAATCAGTAGATATCGAATTATGAAGATAGCCATTTTTCAGGAATACCCCCGGACACGACGATCGCCTCGCATCCCGAGGGTTAAACAAATTACATAATATATAATACATCATAATCTAACATAAACAGTCAGTAAGAATGTATAGAGAAATAGCTCTTACCTAAAATAGATTAAAAATATATAGAATACGATCAATATCTCACTCTGGATCATCTTCTAAAATATGCCTCTTTAGTCTGCCCTTGAATACTGGCCAGCTATTTGAGTCTTTGACCAGGTTGGGCAGGGCGTTCCACAGCGTAGAACCCAATATTTTCAGAGAACCTGCCCCACAGTCGGTTGGTTCTAGCTCTAGGGACATAAAGATAATTCCGTTGTCTTGTGGTACTATTAGATATATCATTTATGGTAGAGAATTGAGAGAACCAGTTAGGATATAAATTATTGTGTACCTTAAAAACAATAACAGCTACTTCAAAGGTAAACTTCTGGGATATTGTCATCCATTCTAATTGTTCAATAATAGGGGTAACATGGTCATACTGTTTTGCTCCTACAATTACGTTAGATGAAACATTTTGCAATTTCTGAACATTATGGAGAAGTGTGTGATTAGTTTTTCGTATATCTCAAAGCAGTAGTACAAGGCAGAGATGGTGACCGGTCAACTCCACTAGTAGACCATTTCAACCAGTAGCTCTCAACCAGTACCATATCAACCAATACGGTTAGGTTAGGTTAGGTTAGTACTATATTTTGGTACTGGCTTGGTTGGTCTGGGTTAATTTGGCACTGGTTGAGAGCTACTGGTTGAAATGGTCTACTGGTTGAGATGACATGGAACCGGCAGAGATAACTAATGACTGGACCGCAGCTTTCCTAGTTTGCATGTCAAAATTATCCTTAATTCTATTGAGATAAAACCGTATTCCATTGACCTTCTTAGTAATTTCGTAGATATGTTTTTCGAAAGTCATAGTACTATCGATATAAACACCATGATGTTTTAAATGTTTACATGGAATAATGTTAGAATTGTCGATGCAAATAACAGTAGCATTAGGTATTCTCTTAATTAGCTGCCTAGATACTATACATATACTGTACATTGTGTCTTATTTGAGTTTAGCATTAACCCATTTTTACAGAAATATTGCTTGGCTCAACGTATTGTTGCTTCTGCTCTTCTCATCAGATCATGCAACTTATCTACAGTACCACTATGTAATAGTTGAGTGTCATCGGCATACTGAATTAATAGGCAATCATTTACATTATCTACCATGCCAATAACAAAAATATCAAACAGGAGTGGTCCCAGAATTAATCCCTGCGGAACGCTGTAAGAATATTAGAGAAAGAAGAGTTGTAATCATTGATGCATATGGACTGGGTTCTGTCTTTAAGATAGTTTTCGAATCAAAATATATAATTTTATTATCAGTTAGTTTCTTTAAGAGAAGTTTGTGGTTTATGCTGTCGAAAGACTTTTCACAGTCACATAAAGTCAACAATGAGATTTTTGTATTACCTATGATTATATAGATGTAATCAATTAATATTGTAAGGGCAGACTCAGTCGATAGTTTAGGTCGAAATCCATGTTGACTATGTGCAAGAAGATTATTTGACTCGAGGAATAGCATTAACTGATTGGCCAGCGACCTTTTCTAAAATTTTAGTTATAATTGGAAGGAGAGATATTGGTCTGTAATTACTTATATTATCACGATCTCCATTTTTGAAGATGGGAACTAAAATGGATTGTTTCCATAATGTGGGGAACTTGCCCGTTACAATGGACGTATACATCATACATGTTAGATAGGTTTTAATAACTTTCAGCGAGTTTTTAAAAAATCTTGGTGTTATTCCATCTATTCCTGCTGAACTAGTATTTTTAAGCTGTTTAATGGTCAATGTGACGTCATTAATGTCATCAGGTTGGAGTCTAAATATGTATTGGGATAGATATTCTGTGCCACAGGTAAGTTGGTGTTTGCATCGTCTACATTGCCTCGGGAATTTTCATAAGCCAGTTTCCCTACACTAGCAACTAAAATATCAAACTCTTTGGTTTTCTATCGCACGTTTTCGAAGTGACCGTTTTTTATGAATTTCTTTTTATTTGGGACAATATCATTAATTATTTTCCAAGTGCCTGGAATTTTTCCATTGTTATCGTCGAACCTTTGGCGGTAGTATTCAGTTTTATATCTTAATGTTCTTAATTGCTTGATTTTAGCGTTATATTGCAGCTGTATAGCCACATTGGATCTATCTTTCTTTAGAGTTGTTAATAAGTTGTCTTTCTTTCATATGAGAGCGAATATCACCATTAATCCAGGGGGCGAATGGTTTATTTAATTTCTTACTGACTACAGGGGCGCATGCGTCTAAGCAAGAATTAAAAACTTGTGAAAATGTCAACTTATTTATCGATATCATCCGTAGCCATTATTTGATTTAAAACATAATCTTTAAGCAAAAGGTTGCAAAACGTGTTAGCGTCATAGTTACTCATGTGGCGAAAAGTTTTACGTACAGGCACTTGTTTAGATTTTTTCATATTGATGTTAACAGAGATTAGTCTGTCTTAGGAACAACATCTGAGTGAATGATGCCTTCTGGTTTATTTACTAATATAACGTCGAGTAGAGTAGCAGAGTTTGATGTGACTCTAGTTGGTTTATCTATTATTTGGTTTAGTTTATTTGTCTTTATTATTTTGCTCAGTTTATTTCCATCAGATATTAGGTCCTCATTTGAATCCCCAAGAACATACAGTGGTTTATTATGTAAATTAATTAGCTTTAACCCGTGGAGCCCCGGCTAGTTTTGTAATGTTTGCGCACCAGAACCCGGCCGGTTTTCAAAAAATGGTTTTATTCCAGAAACAATAGCGAATGGGTTAGGAATGAAGGAAAAACCACGAAAAACCGCTCAAAAAGCTTAAAAAATGGTCCTACAGAGCCCCCGAAAACGGATTTTATAAGAGTAAAAAATTGAAGGCAATTATCCCAAAAAAACAGGTTTTTGCGCGCTCGCGCGCACGCACGTGGACTTTGAGAGTTTTCAACCATCGGCACGGTTGCGTGGGATACGTACACAGTTCCCATACAAATCTGAGCCCTCTTGAGTGGCTACACCTGAGGTTACGGTCGGCGCAATTAGGGTGACGCGCCAGGCGCGTCTCTGGGGCTGTGCGTTACATACATCGCCGACGCGTCAGGCGCGTCGCTGGGGCTGTACGGGTTAATACTTAATTGAGGTAGTTAAAAGTTTCAATAGAATTTGTAGGGTGGCGATACATACATCCTACTATAATTTACTGTAGTTTTCTACACTGTACACTTAGCCACACCTCTTCTATGTCGTTGGGTATAATAATATCATTAGTCAATACTTTACGCTGTAAATTACTCTTGACATAATATACAAACACCCCCACCACGGCCCTTGTCACGGCAAAATATGTTATAGTCTGCGATGTGAATATATTTGTCAGGGGTGTGGGGAATCAGCCAAGTTTCGCTTATGCAGAGTATGTCAACAGTCCTATTCGTGATTACCATATTAATATCATCAGAGTTTTGCCTGGAGTGACTGTGCATTAATATGTTCAATAGTAATATAATTGTTTTCCTTTTGACTTAACTCAGGGACTTGTCTTCTTCGCCACGCCCCTAGTTGTTCCCATCTCACTTTGTAGTCGTACCTACAGTTTAGTTGCCTGTGGTTAAATACTCCACAGTTAAAACATCCTAGTTTCTTATTTGATTGTCTCGCAAAGTTATTGTATCCCGTGTTAGAGTGGGGTGTTTGGGGTTGGATGTGAGTAGAGTAGTGCGGTGTTTGAGATTGGGGGAGAGTGGTGTGAGGTGTGTGGGTTGGGGGTAGTGTGGTGGGGTGGGGTGTGGAGTGGTAGGTGTGTGGGTTTGGGGGAGAGTGGTGGTGGGTGGTGTATGAAGTGTGTGGAAGGGTGGGGGGGAAGGGGTGTTGAGTGGTGTGATGTGTGGGGGGGGGTGAGGTATGGTGGAACCTCCCTCTACCCACGCAGGGCGCCTGCTGCGGAGTACGGGGCGGGGCACGATATGTTTTGTAGTAGTCAGTTTATAGTCCAGTAAATCTAGCAATCATTTAACTGGACCTAGAACAAATTGCAATAGAAGGTTTTTTGGCTTTAACTTGTTTATTAGGTCCCTCTGATGAACATATAAAAAGTCTCCAACTTTTGGACACTGGGAAAGTGGTTAATTTGCATAAATTCAAGATGGCCGCCGTCCAAAGCTTCAATTTACAGATAACTTTTTTCTGGTTGCTCCTAGACCCTATAAATGTATTACAAACAACGTTTTTTGGCTTTAACTTGTTTATTAGGTCCCTCTGATGAACATATAAAAAGTCTCCAACTTTTGGACACCTGGAAAGTGGTTAATTTACAGCCGAAAAACCTTACAGACAGGAACAACAGCAGCTATCTCATCTCCTAGCTGTGGTTTATTGGCTTCCCTGAGCCTCCCCCACTTATCGAACAGAGCAGTAGGGTAGCTAGACAACTCATACGCAAAGACCTCTTCAACACCTAAGTCCCTGTTATTAGCAAAGATGAGGAGCCTCTGGAAAAGGAGCTGTGGGTCGATTGGTACTTTTTCAGCACTGATTGTAACCTTTGCACCCAACGACTCAACTTGATCTTTCTTCCTAAATGAAAAGTCAAAAGCATTGCTACCTTCCATCTTCTGCACAATGTTCATACCAACCTCATACAGTAAATGAGGATTGGCCGAGGCTGGTCCTGTCACACCGTTGGCAATATTCCTGAGTTCATTTGATTCTTGAAATGGATCATAATCCTTGAAGAATGCGAGAACCTTCTCTGTGTCCTTCCTATCTCGTTCACGCCTTGCTTCAGTCATTTCTTTGTGCTGCTCAGAGGTGTGGAAATGCTTCCCTGTCAGTTCTTGCATAACTTCACTCACCTCAGCGCAGGCTGGCATAGCAAGTAACCAGCGCAGGCGTTGCGTTTCCTCCATGCCCCTACCACGTGTCAATCCACCATTCGTTTTCAAAGAGCGCATCAAAACCTGCTCTATAACCAAGTCGCTTGGCAGTCCTGCCCACAGCCGATCACTTCGGCGGATCACAAATAGACCGGAGTTCAATTGACAGAACATGTCTGGGTTGAGCTGCTCAAGTTCAATCATGTCTTGAATGTACACATGGGCTGACTTGGCATAATTGTTATGACCACACGCTGCAAAGTACGGCAACATCTCCTGGAGTGTTCCGAGGTACAGTAGGAAATCGCCCATTCTCAGTGCCCTCAGGAAGCGACGCAGCAGGTCAATCATGTCCATGTATTGAATCCATAGCTTTCCCATCTTATGCTCTGCTAAGGAGCTCTTCTCAGCTTTAAGTTTTTCAGAAATTCTGTTGAAAACGTCTTTACTGCAGACTTCATCCGGTGAAACGTCTTCACGCAACAGCTTACCCAAAAGATCTGCAGCCTCCTGGAAGTCCTTGCATGCGTCACTTTCCTCATCTACCATTGAGAGGTTGACACCGTATGCCCTGCCTAACACAATCGAACTCAAGGCTGTGTCAACCAAGAAGTGGCCTCTGATTGCTCGTGCATAGGCTTTCCCACTCAGCATTTGGGTCACAGCATTTTCAGCGTATATAAGTTCCAAAACCTCCTTAAGCCCAGATGCTTCCATAACATGGCCCATGCATCCCAAAAAGCTCATCACAGAGTGAAAGCCACCAAGGTTCAAAACAATGGGTTTCAGTTCGCTTCCTTCCTTCTCATGAACAATGATCGTCTTCGCTTTCCAATAAAGCGGTTGGTCGAATGTCAGCATTGGCGTCGTTCCCTGGCGATGGCTTTCCGCAGCAACGAAGTGAAGTGTTGAGTAAATACAACTCATGTCCGTAGGGTCCATGTCAATCATGGGCAAGAAATGGACGGATGATTTCCCTGGGTGTGGTCCATGGCACACACTCTGCATTAAGCCGGACCAGCCTGGTCGTTTTGGTCGAAGCAACCATGACGTTTTCCACAGTATGTCCAGATTTTCAAGCTTGTCAGATGCTGAAATGGGGTCAAGCTTTCTAAATTCGAGAGGCCCACCCTTCTTGCGAACACTGCGGTAGTATTTGATTTCAATTTGAGCTGCCGTGAAATTGTTTTCAGGTGACTGCAATCTTGGTATTGATGTTGTGTCTCTTACTTCAGGGGTGACAGCAACAATTATACCCATACCATGGTATGTTCCTCGCCCATCAAGCGTACATAAGTTGTGATCAACATTGTCTGCAACGAACTGTCCAAACCTGCCTGCAGTGGATATGTTGGTGCCCCTGAAATTGGCAGCACACTTCGAAAACCTCAAAACTTCTGCGTAAGGCAGACAGAACCCGTGGCTGTGTAAACTGTCCACAAGAAAGCGGGAACCAAAGTGCTGGTGCATTTGAACCGCCAATCCATACTGAATGGGTGCTACAATGGCCCTTGGTCTGGTAAGTTGCACGATACTTTGTCCAATTGATGCAACTTCAAGATCACATGACTTGCCACTGAACGTCTCTTGCAGCAATATACGAAGGGACTGCGGAACGTACGCCACATTCTTTTCCAGCGACCGGAGTTCAGAAGGATCTGGATAGAAATCTCTACAAGTATCAATGTTCTTTATATCTGCTTTGATGAACCGTGCCGCAGCCCTGACTATCTTTCTTTGTTCTGCTTCCTCATCATCAGTCTGTGGTGAGTCTTTGAATTGTTGCAAAATCTTTGCAGCACTTTCTTTGACAGTTACAACATCGCTGCGTCCATGCACGTTACTAATAACCAGTTCATCCCCAAAATATGAAATAAGTTTCTGTTTCATGTATTTTACACTATACGCTTCAACATCAGGGCACAACTGGGACATTCTATCAACGAGATCAACCACTGTAGTCTGTTCATCATCATTGCCACTGACTAGGTCCTCGATTGCGAGTAGAAATGCTTCCTCTCGTGAGGCATCTACTTTGTGACCCTTGCGAGGAGGTTCACTGTCTGCGGAATCACGATATTTGGAGGGGATCTGCCTATGTGTCTGGAAATTTGAGCTGCACTGCTTGTGATATATTGCGTCAGCTGCTGGAAGATCGCGTGCAAAGTTAATTCGGCCTCTAACAGTGTCAGCCCACTCATCAGCCCTGGCATCACATGCAGAAAGTATTGTCCTTTGAAAGTTGAAGGTGCGTACTGGATACACTTCTTCTGAATCATGCTTTGTGTCCAAATAGATTTTTGTACCACAAAAAAAGCAGTTCTCTGTAAAACAAAAGTCTGGTGTCTGAGAACGAAGAGCAGGTTTTTCAGGACGTTTCTTCTGCTTCCCAGGAATTCTATTTGGCTTCGTATTGACATGCTTCTTTCGGCAATCAATGTGCACCGTTTGGCCCTCGGACACGGTAATTGATGGCGTTCCACGTTCAGTACTGGCCTTGTTGATAGTATCTGCTCCCTTCGCCCTCAGTTTGACTGTTTCTCCTTCGTCTAACGTGTTTGAGCAAATGCCGCAGGGATTATGCACCACCTCTTCTTCCATGGCTTCGGTAGATGTCGCACCAATCTGTTGAAACAAGACACAAGATGATGGGATTAGTATAGGCCTAGGCAAAATGTAATAGACAATAATGTGCAGTAAAGGTAGGGCTTGACCTAGAACAAATTGCAATAGAAGGTTTTTTGGCTGTAAGGTTTTTTGGCTGTAAATTAACCACTTTCCAGGTGTCCAAAAGTTGGAGACTTTTTATATGTTCATCAGAGGGACCTAATAAACAAGTTAAAGCCAAAAAACGTTGTTTGTAATACATTTATAGGGTCTAGGAGCAACCAGAAAAAAGTTATCTGTAAATTGAAGCTTTGGACGGCGGCCATCTTGAATTTATGCAAATTAACCACTTTCCCAGTGTCCAAAAGTTGGAGACTTTTTATATGTTCATCAGAGGGACCTCATAAACAAGTTAAAGCCAAAAAACCTTCTATTGCAATTTGTTCTAAGTCTAGCCCTACTTTGACTGGTCTATTAGGCAAACCGGACACGTACACTCAGAAGTTTGGCAACACTGCCCCACCATAATCATATTAGATTAACCTAACCTAAGGGGAAGAATAATTCATGACGAGAGAGAGAGAGAGAGAGAGAGAGAGAGAGAGAGAGAGAGAGAGAGAGAGAGAGCGAGCGAGAGCGAGAGCGAGAGCGAGAGAGAGACCCCCCCGACCCGACCGGACCGCGTTTAAACATAGCCTTCAAACCCTAGTTAGCCTATCACCTCGTAGCTCAGTTGGTAGATGTCTGGCCACATACACAGTAAAGCCAGTGTTTGAGCCCACTCGGATCTAGTGTATTTTATATTTTTATTTTGTTATTTATTATGCTTAGATTGATATGCAGGATTCGAAGTTGCATAATAAATCTTAGGCAGTGTCCACCATTCTTTAACTGTCTTCGTGGTGCGATGCAGAAGGTGTTGATTTTCGGTGTGAGCATCCTGGATTCGAATCCACGGACTGCCACATGTGTTTGTAAATTTCATTAATCGATTTTAGGAGTATAGTTGGTTGTTGGAAGGAACATAATAATTGATATTGGTTCAGGGGTAATTTATCGAGAGGACTTCCCTAGTGGTTAAGGCCCCATTAATTGCTCTTTCCATTCACATATGCATAGCCTACGTGAGTTGCAGTTGGGATGTGTGTACATGCTTAGATTGATATGCAGGATTCGAAGTTGCATAATAAATCTTAGGCAGTGTCCACCATTCTTTAACTGTCTTCGTGGTGCGATGCATAAGGTGTTGATTTTCGGTGTGAGCATCCTGGATTCGAATCCACGGACTTCCACATGTGTTTGTAAATTTCATTAATCGATTTTAGGAGTATAGTTGGTTGTTGGAAGGAACACAATAATTTAGTTGTATATAATTAGATTATATTAGGTTAGGTTAGGATCTGGGTGTATTTTATATTTTTATTTTGTTATTTTAGTTATATAAAATTAGATTAGGTTAGGTTAGGTTAGGTTAGGTTAGGTTAGGTTAGGTTAGGTTAAGTTAAGTTAATCTAATATAATATGATTATAGTGGGGCAGTGTTGCCAAACTTCTGAGTGTACAGTGGTGCCGCGTGTCCGGTTTGCCTAAACTGACGACTAAAAAAAAAAAATGTGTACGGGGCTGGCCGCGGGTGGACCACCCTCTCCTACTATTCCTCGGCCAAAGGGGCTGACTAAAGGGATAATTATTGTGTGGAGTATTTGGCCACCCGTCTTGAACACTTGTGTAGGGATTGAGAGCGATCACTGTGGGAGGCGGGCCGGTCTCCTGCTGGGTAGCTGTTTGTACTATAGACTTCCTTGCCCACCTCGACCATGGTGACGGGCTTCCTGCCGCTCATCGGTCCTGTGATGAGCTTGATCACCTTGGGGGGGCGGACGAGTTTACTGCGTTGCCTTGAGAGCCTGTGCTTTTGATTCTGTAGATCGAGGGTGACCATAATTATATTTTTCAGAGTTGCTTTTCACCTATTCACAATTAACACATTTATTGAAGCTTGGGAGTTGTGTTTCAAGTAATCTGACAACCCCTTTTCTGCTGAATAGAGACCTTTGGTATTCGTCGTGGGATTGGGTGCAAGTTTCATCCATTTCACCGGAGCCATACCTGAAGAAAGGGTCAATTAAGCTTCAACGTGAAGACGTGAAGACGCCATTGTCCTTCACCCACTTCACTACATGTTCATTCAGGGAGTTTAACCCCTTCAGACATATATGACGCAGAGGTTGCCAGATTAGCAATAAGAAATAGAGTTCTCTCACTCTTATAATTACCTCTCCAAAATTAGTTTTCTGCCCACATCTAACTCAAAGACAACTGCAGAGGTTGAAGTAACTAAAATAAAGGTTTGTAAAAAACCCTGATGGTAATAAAGGCTTTAAAGTATCCCTAATAGGCTCAAAATTGCGTCATATGTCGGAGAGGGTTAATTTTCCTAGTAGGGTTTCAGACTCTGATCCTTGTACGGCTTTACACACGCAAATGTTCATGTTTTCATTTTGTTTTTAAATTCGCTTATTAACCCTTAAAAAGAGGCTCACCACATAAGTCGAGTTGAAAAAACTGGCAAAAAACGGGTGAAAAAAGGGTGGAAATCGAGTGAAAATGGGTGGGATAGTAATGATCCATACGTCCGACATCTGTGGCCTCCCGGCCCACACTAACTCCAGTTCCCCCACCGCGCGTGAGGATGACAGTGTAACCAATAGTTCGCTAAAAGTGAGCAAGGTAGCAAAATCAGCTAAACTTTCATCTTCGAGGTAACACTGTCAGTGCTCCACGAGTGCTACGAGTGCTCTGTAGCTGTATGTGGCGTCATTGTGTAGCGATTTCCACCTAGTTTTCGGCGCAATACAGTTCCTTTCATACTGATGGTTGATATAGCAGTCCGAACGGCCCAGAAAGGCCCAAAACGGCCACAGAGCACCCGCTAGAGGAGGGTTAAGGCCCCGAGATTATCCAGCACAGTTTCTGGGGTTTGTTGTTCCTATAGGTCTACTACACCACCATATATAACTCATTTAGAGGGCGACCAGGATAGGTTTTCTTGGACCCAACACTTCATGAGGTCGATGTTGGCACCACGTACAGTACTGATTTTACCGTTTGTGTTCATGTCAGATGCTGCAATATTGACAAGGTTTGCATCACCTAGGAGCAGAGTAGTTTCCTCATCACTTGTATTATTCGGAGGGGGAGAGTACTGATGTTTGTTTGTTTGCACGGTTTCTGCACTATGTTTTGATGGTACTATATTTTGCGCGGTTGTGGCCACAGGTGTCATTCTGAGGGGGTGAGCACAGCTGTGTTGTTTTTCGTGGGTTTTGGGTACTGTTTTTGGTGGGTGTTATATTTTGCGCGGTGTAATCGGCCATTATGTGGGTACTGTTTTTGGCGGGTGTTATATTTTGCGCAGTGTTGCTGGCCATTGAGTGCATTGTTTCCTCCAGGGCAAATATACGGTGTTCTATGTGGAGGCATCTTGCACTGCGTGGTATTTGCCCTGCTTCACTTGCATAGTTCACTTTAGCGTTTGTCTTTTACCAGTTTTTCGAGCCTTGTGACCCGATCAGCCAGGTGATCATAGGTCTGGCTGGCAGGGAGGGTAGGCTCAGGTGGTACTCTCCAGTGTTGCCACTTGTACACTTATTTGTTCCTCAGTCGAGTTTATTTTTGTAATTTGTTCATTTAAATGTACGATTTCACAATTTTTCTCTTCGATTTGCTGTAGAATATTGTTACAGGCACATGGTTCACTTGGTTGAGTTATTGGTGTTATGTCAGAAGGGTTTGTGGGAGGACTGTTACCAGCATTAGGGGTGACTCCATTAGCAGTGTTCAGGATCAGTTCTATTAATATGTTTTTTATTGGGCCATATGTTTTTCACACCAATCTCACGGCAATGGTTCTGCACTTGAGCTTTGGTAAAGTATTTACTGAGGAAATATTTGTTTTGGGTAGGCTAGGGATGGCTTACGGTTACCTTGTGCTGCATATTTTTGTATTGTCCCAGTTTCAATGTGGGTTGTAGTTTTGCGACTTGTCATTACTGTCACTGTTCTCTCTTTTACTTTTGTCACTATTACCTTTATCACTCAAATCATAGTCTATATCTATCATGTTATCGGTATTCGTGCCACAGCCATTCACGGAAAGATCCACGTGCGTTGTTGTTCTGTTTGGGTCACTGTTGGTCGCTATTGTTGGTATTTCCGCGCCTGTATTACTTTGTATCTGTCCATTGTCTTCACTTACGATGTTTAGATGGTTGTCGTCGTTGTTGTTGTTTCCCAGGCTGTCTGGCCGAACAGTCCCAAGGCCCCGAGCAAGGCTAAAGCCATAACTGAGCACCCCTACAGAACCCTCCATGCCTACCACAAAAAAGGCTGGGTGACCGAAGCTGCTCCGAGGTGAGGAGTTGAGGAGGGCGGGGAAACGCCCGGGAAACCAAATTCCCACCCAAGGCCCTGTGCCCCTCAGCAACTATGAAGGGAAAGCCAAGTGGTTTAGGTGGTTGTCTGTTATTACGTCTGCACTCTCCATTTCATCTCGCAGTATGTCTAGTTATTCTGGAGCAAAATAGTCAACATGGGTATGAGATAGAGGGCACTTTTTTTCAACGGGGCACGGAGCGTAAACAAACTTGAATTCTCTCTGCGGCAACGAGAGAGAGTGAGAGAGAGGGAGAGAGAGATGTCCAGCCATCCCAGCCATGGACCATTATGGACGCTGACTTAAATGTCTGAGATTACACTTGATTATGTTATACTTGCTGACCATATCCTTCCAAATATACTGTTGTTACAGTTTTGGTTCTATTTAACTAGCATGTGATAGGTTAAATGTAATTGTGTTAAAATGATTCAAGCCCCGTATGTCCAGAATGTGGCTCTCAACCATTATTTTTTTTTATATATTATTTTTTATTCTATTTATTTATTTATATATTTGTTTATTTTTTGTGGGGGGTGTCACTTGTTACATACAGCTTTGAACTTTGATTTCTTCATACGCATATCATATATATATATATATATTCTGACATACGGAGCCCTGTATGTTAATTTAAGAGTTAGAATTAGAGTTGAAGGAGTGTCAAAGTACCCAAGCGGCGAAGCAGACTAGCGAATGGGAAACCAGCTCGCCCGCATACCAGCAAACAAGCCTTCACACCTGCGTGCGTCATAGGGGACCCTGCAAACTACTTCGATGACCCGACTTATGATCGACGCCAGGAGCCCCCATTGGGCCACGCACCCGCTATGCAACTCGAGGAGCTGTGATTGGAGCGGGCACTACCCCCGCCTCCTGATTCGTTCCTACACAATCATTGTTCAGTATATAAGACCCGAGTTGTGGGCATTCAAATCAGTCTCATTTGGAGTTGGGGAAGGTGAACTTGCAGCTGGAGGAAGACGGGGTGAAGTATTATAATGGGATTGTGACTGTCAGTCAGATTATATAAGTGTGTGTTAAGTGCGTTCGGTGTAAACACTTACGTTATGATGGCTAGTGAGATATGTGATTGGGAATTAACGTTAACGCTATTATTATGTACTTAACTATTTTAGTTGACTAAAGCAACTCTTTAAGTAATTGGGTTATGATGAAAGTAATACTATTGTTTTATATTAATACTTACGAGTTCTTTAATTTTCTTTGAATTAAGCTTACATTGCTTAACGGTGCTTAGTACGGTGATGCTATTGTCTCGTATTAGTAATATCGCCTTAGACTAACATGGCTGTGTTAATATTACTTCTAGTGATTTCCTAAGCTGAAGAAAATTATTTTTGCTTCAAAATATTATTTTTGCTTTTCATATTATTTGAGTGAGACCTGAATCGAATCTATGAAGCGATCCTGTAACTTAATTTACTCATAATCAAACCTCAATGTTACGTGGTTAAGAAATACATTTAACTAATTATTAAATATATATATCTAACTTTTTATGTGACTGATCTAAATCCTGATGATAATAATAATATAATACTGTTAACGTAAGACAAGAACCAAGAATAATTACATTACATATAAATAAAAGGACATAAGAAAACTATCTATTCATTTCAAAAAGGGTAGAGACCGTAATATTCTTACTTTAATATTTATCTTTCAAGACTTTTTATAGAATTAATAGTCCTTCTTTAGATATAACTTCTTCGGTTCATAACCATAGCCTACTAAGCTTCGGTTAAATAATAATTCTTTATAAATACTACATGACTTTAATTAGTTTCAGTATTTTTCATAATTAAAGAGTATCAGTCAATAAAGGATACTAAGTCCTAAGATCCAAAAGGAAAGGAAGCAACAACAGGAAATAATTTGATTAGATTTTACTTTTGTTTTGCCTTCAGCTGACTGATACCTTAATATATATCTCTGTGCTATCTAGATTCATCAAGTTAACGACTTGAGGATCAAGATACGTAACAATATTTTTTTTTTTTTTTTTTTTTTTCTATGTGATTGAGGGAGGCAAAAGGCATAACTGCCTATAGCGAGTGCCTCCCCCATAGTTGAAAGAGTGACAGGGCCAAAATCAAGGGACGTTCGAGCCAAAATGCCTGGACACACGGAGTTTGAAGCAATTTAAGTCCTAGGAAGAGGGAAAGACTGATTCTGGGAGAGAGTTCCAGAGCTCAGCTGTTGAGTAGAAGAAAGTTTGAGAGTAACGTTTCACTCTTGGGTTGGAGAGTTGCACAGAGTAGGGGTGGGATTGAGTTGCAAGACGGGTACCACGTGCCCTACGTAAAGGAGGTGGTATGCACTGGGATAGCTCTGAGGAACACTGATTATTATAGTAGCGATAGAATAGCGAGAGAGATGCAACATTGCGGCGGAGAGAGAGAGATTGCAGAGAGTTGGTGAGTGGACGGGAGTTAATGATACGAAAGGCCTTCCTTTCAACTTTGTCTAGGAGAGCGGTGTGAGAGGAACCTCCCCACACATGTGAACAATACTCAATACAAGGGCGCACTATGCCCCTGTACAGAGCAAGAAGCTGTGCAGGGGAAAAGAACCCCCTAAGGCGGTTGAGCACACCCAGCTTCTGGGAGGCTGCCTTAGCAAGACTGGTAATATGGTCCTTCCAAATGAGAGCAGAAGAAAAAGAGACACCAAGAATATTGAGAGAAGATGAAGGGTTGATTTTTGTATTGTTGAAGAATAAGGGATAGTCCGCTGGGAGATCCTGACGGGTAGATAGATGGAGAAATTGGGTTTTGGAAGCATTAAAGTTAACAAGGTTTTCTCTGCCCCAATTGGAAATAGTATTTAGATCAGAATTTAAGAGTTCTATGGCTTCATTACGTTTGTCGTTGAGGGATTGCTGGCTGGGGCGTTCTGAAAAACTAATGGAGTAGTGTAAGGTTGAGTCGTCTGCGTATGAATGGATGGGAATTAAGGTACAGTTAAGGAGATCATTTATAAAAATTAGAAAGAGAATAGGAGATAGGACAGAGCCCTGAGGAACACCGGAGTTTATAGGGTGAAGAAGTGAACAATGGCCGTCCACAACTGCGGCTATGGAACGCCCGGAAAGGAAATTAGAGACAAAGGCACAGATGGAGGGATAGAAACCGAAGGAGGGTAGTTTAGAAATTAAAGATTTATGCCAGACTCTATCGAAGGCTTTCGATATGTCTAGTGCAATAGAAAAAGTCTCACCGAAGTCCCGGAAGGAGGATGACCAAGAGTTAGTAAGATATGAAAGAAGATCACCAGTAGAGCGACCCTTAAGGAAGACATACTGGCGATCTGAGAGCAGATTATGAGAAGAGAAATGCTTAAGAAATTCGGAAGCAAGAATAGTTTCAAAAACTTTAGAAAGACAAGAGATAAGAGCAATTGGACGATAGTTGGAGGGTTGAGAGCGGTCACCCTTCTTTGGGACAGGTTGAATGTGAGCAAACTTCCAGCATGAAGGGAAGACGTTAGAGGATAGACAGAGACGAAAGAGTTTGCCTAGGCAGGGAGTCAGCACGGAAGCACAGTTTTTGAGAACAACAGGAGGAACACCGTCCGGACCGTACGCCTTATTAGTGTTAAGCCCAGAGAGGGTAGAAAGTACATCTTTAGAAGAGCTTAGGATATTAGGCATAAGTAAGAGAGAGGAGGGCGGAGAGGGAGGAATAGCACCGGAATCATCCAAGGTGGAGTTTCTAGCAAAGGTTTGAGCGAAGAGTTTAGCTTTGTCAGAGGAAGAAGTGATGGTTGTGCCATCAGAGTGGGAAAGGGGAGGGAAAGACGAGGAAGAGAAATTGTTGGAGAGGTTTTTGGCTAGATGCCAGAAAGCTTGGGAAGAGCTAGAGTTGGATAGTTCAGTGCATTTATTATTGATGAAAGAGTGTTTGGCAAGTCGAAGAACAGATTTGGCTTGATTCCGGGCAGAAACATATGAAGAATGAGAGTCTTGAGTTTTAAGGCGTCGGTACCGTTTGAATGCTTCCTCCTTATTGCGGACAGCAGTAGAACAGGCGTGAGTAAACCAAGATTTTTTAGCATTAGTCTGAGAGAAAGAGAATGGAATGTATGCTTCCATGCCCGATAGGATTACCTCGGTAATGCGTTCAGCACTCTCCGAGGGTCCTCGGCCATGGAAGCAGAAATCATTCCATGGGAAATCAAAGAAGTACTGCCGAAGAGCCTCCCAGTCGGCAGCGCCAAAGTGCCACAAGCGCCGCCGGCTAGGAGGATCGGGTGGCTGTACTGGAGAGATAGGACAGGTGACAGAGATAAGTTTATGGTCGGACGAGCCCAGCGACAGTATAAGAAGAAGGGTTAGAAGTTAGAAACAAGTCAAGAATGTTGGGCCGATCTCCGATGCGATCCGGGATACGGGTGGGTTGCTGAACTAACTGCTCTAGGTCATTTAGGATAGAAAAGACGTAGGCTTGTTCACCAGGTGGATCAGTAGTGTGAGAGGAGAGCCAATGGCGGTGGTGAACGTTGAAACGTTGAAAATATATAGTAAAAAAAAATATATATATATATATATATATATATATATATATAGGGTGTCCCAGGAGGAAAGGGCATAACTCTGGAAAATTATAAAATATGTAAAAACCGTGTAGGTGGTGTAATGGTTTAGATGCTTATGTTAAGAACAGTGTTCCTTAAAATTTAAGCTTAACATTTGTTATAATAATAATTATAAATCTCAAACGTTAACATTATTTTGCAGGTTTTATATAGTTCCTCCCCTGCACCAATGTAATGGACTTTTCCAGTTTCCAACAAGTATAATAATAATGTCTCTAATAATTATGTAACCTACAACATAATAATTAATTTTATCTATCTATCTATTACCGGACGCCTTACTCCCCTTACGAGGGTGGTCATACACAGAATGCCCCCAAGCGGACCTATTCCCTGTGAGGGACAATCCGAGCCAGTTTAGTGAAGAACTTACAGGATTGACCACTCCATTTAGGATCCGTCAGACTCCGAGGCCCTCTGTGTATCTTGTTAGCATTATTTTTCTACAGTGGTGTTCGGCTAATCCATCCACTAACCTGCCTTACCCTTAGGTAAGCAGTACGGATTTGTATCAAGTTTACTCCCCTAGACAGGTTGCCAACCAAGGCTGACGAGTCATCCACCCGGACTTGTATAAGGTTGTCTCCCCTAGATGAGTTGCCGACCAAGGCTAACGAGTCCCATTCACCCATATTGTGTGATATGGTAAAATATACACACATATATGTGAATGTGGTTTAGGGTCTTTGACACTTGGTAAACCTTGTGGAGAAATTCACAAGAAATTACCATTGTCAACATGCAATGGGTCTGTACCGGTTGAGATTTGGAATATTTCGTATAAAACATTGTAGGCTTGGAATACCTTGTTTTATCATTTCCCAAAGTGATGCTCTTTCCTCCTGTGACATCCTATTTATAATTATCAACTGTAACACAATTCATGACCTTTCCTCTAACTTTCCCTCTGTGGAACACCACCTCTCTTCCAACAAACCTGATCTTCTTTTTCTCACAGAGAATCAAGTACCTGAAGCTACTTCCAGCAACCCCTCCTCTGTTTCCTTCTAATATATAAATCGTAGTTTCAAATCTAAAGGCAGATGTTGTGTGCACAACAAACTCACTTGCCCTCGTGTTCCCGACCCGACTTTGAATAGTCTGAATTATTCTCAAATCTGGCTCAGAGTTTCCCGTCACTCTCAAAGTAAATGATTTGGTGTTGTCTATCTATCCCCTAAATCTACTGACTTTCATAAATGTTTTACTATCTAAGCTCTGAACCAGAACAAATACTATCTACCTCTGAAATCTACATCTTAGAGGACTTCAATCTTCATCAATTCCAATGGCTCTCCTCTCATTCCGATGACCGTACTTCTCGAAAGGGTAGAGTCCAATGCATTTTGCATCTCAAGCACTCTTGTACCACTATTACAATAATCAATATTCTTTAGAACTTTCTCTTTTTAAATTAACTTTCTCCGTTACAGAGAGTAGGGGGAACCCACATTTATACATACTCCCACACTTATTCTCTCAAACTATGTACGAGGTAACCAATGTTTTCAGTCTTTCTTCACTCAACTAGGAAGCTCTGAAATTATCTCCCATCTGTCTTTCCCTCATCCTGTAATTTAAAATGCAAGCTCCATGTGTCCAGATATTTTGACTCTAACATACATTGAATTGGGCTCTCGTTGAATTCACTTTCAAATATGGGGTTGGGGGGGGGGGTCCTGTCACAGATAACTTTACCTTTTGTCGCTTTCATACACATGATAATAAACTGTGCATGTATATATATATATTATACACTCTTTATTCAACTAGTTATATCAGCTTGAAACAGTGTTCTGGAAAGTAATTACCAATACGTCATTAGCACGGGTTCATTGAAATAATTGTTGAGCCTCACCACTACCACCTGGCTTAAGCCCATTATTACTTCAAAGATCAATGCCAGAGGCGATTTATATATTTAAATTAAAAGTGCACAATTATTAACATGTGTCTAACAAAGGAGTACTATATGTGGATTCTTTCAATGCTGCTTGTGATTATATTATATTATATGGAGGAAATATTACCATACCATACAGTGCTATGGGGTTATTAAAAATAAAGACTGAACACCTCTATTTTACTCTTAATACTGGAAACTGTACTGTATATCCTTTAACACTTGCCAAGCTAAAGACTGTTCTTTTAATCTTAACCCACCAGACCCATGATTAAACCCAGTCAATGGCTTTGTTATATTTGTGTGTGGGCCCAATGCATTCAAAATATTAAGTAAACTAGGACAATTGTGAAAACAGTGGCTTTAAACATGTATTTTAGTGAATAAAACATGGTGCATACTCCATATTAAAAATATCTGAACTTCATAAATAAATATTAAGAATGTGTACAAACAAATAACAACTGTTACCCAATTTACTCAGAAAGTTTTATATATGCGTTTGTAAATATATTTTAGTGATGAAGAATAACATAAGTAGAAGAAAAGTATAGAACCTTAATTAATACTGTGAACAAACCAATAACAGCTGTCACTCTGTTTACTCATCGTAGTTTCATGTACTTTTTGTAATGTAATGCAAAGGCAATCATTAGGCTCATGAACAACATAAAAACAAGCTTAGGAAACACAAAATGTCATTACTTATTCCAAAGTAATACAATTTTGGAATAAGTAATGAAGTTCCCAATCAGAATTTGTCTATCTTCAATAATTTATTTGGTAGCATTCAAGGAGACTACTGCAAGACTCTTCTTCTTACCTCTGACCGGGTATAGGCTATCCTGGTGTTTACTACCCTATACCCATTTGAAAGGACATAGCCTAACCTAACAACCTTAGCTAACCTAACCTAGTATTATAGGTGGGGGCTGCCGCCCCCACACCCCCGCTTTGACTTAGATTTTTGGTGTATTTGTCTGTGAAGTGGGTATTTTTCAATTTGTTGATAACGAAAATCCTCCATGGAGGATGGAGAAATATATGGCGAATCTATTGGTGCCTATTTTCCCTAATAAATTGTTTCTCATAACGTCACACTAGTGTCCTTGAATATTCTAATTTATTTTATATGAATATGATAAAACAAGTGGATACCCTCATGACACTTGTATACGGTACCATATATAATTTTGTATTAATTTTGTTCTATGATGAATTATAGCTATATAAAATAGTGATACGTATATACTACCCGTCTGGAACTCCGAGAAGACTATCCCTTATTCTTCAACAATACAAAAATCAATTTTTTATCTTCTCTCAATATTCTTGGTGTCTCTTTTTCTTCTGCTCTCATTTGGAAGGACCATATTACCAGTCTTGCTAAGGCAGCCTCCCAGAAGCTGGGTGTGCTCAACCATCTCCTGGGGTTCTTTACCCCTGCGCAGCTTCTGTCTCTGTACAGGGGCACAGTGCGTCCTTGTATTGAGTATTGTTCACATGTGTGGGGAGGATCCTCTCACACTGCACTCCTAGACATAGTAATAAAGGAGGGTGTTACGGTCTTCCACCATCGTAGTTTAATTTAGTTCATTCAACTATGTTGCATTGGTCATATATTCACATGGTGAATATATCATACCGTGTTAGGGTAGTTTAAATACTGCGTGAAGCAGCAGTGAACGATATTTATCCGAATATTATCGTCTGTATCAAATTCATATTATTTCATATTATTATCGTCTGTATCAATTTTTTTTTTTTCGTTCAATGACGTGGCCTCTTTGATTTTCCCATTCTCTAAACAGTGGCGAAATTATGTAACTCATTTTATTATTAATGGGTTTTTCCAGTATATTAATGTAGTACGTATATTATATTATGCGTTGTATAAGTATGTTTTATTTAGTTGTTTAGTCTACTTGTATTATTTAAGTAAGGATTACATTGCATAAAGGAACCATCAAGCTGGTTCACGTGGAGCCATCTGTCGGCGTCAGTGTGTGCCAGGCTGGCACACACTGAAAAAGTGCTTCCAAGAGAAAAACATTCCATTAGAAAATATCATTGGGTACTCGTCTGACACTTGTAAAGTAATGTTTGGAGAAAGGCAGAGTGTAGTAGCACTAATGAAAGCAGAGTTTCCCCATATAACATTTGTCAAGTGTAGTTGTCACATGATTCATCTTTGTCTATCACATGCATGCTTAAAGCTTTCTACGTCTTTGGAGGATTTATGTAGAAATATTTTCTCACATTTTAGTAGGTCTAGCCTTAGACAGCATGAATTGACAGAATTTCAAAAGTTTCTTGATATTACACCGCACAAAATGTTGGCCTTTGGACAAACCCGCTGGCTATCCTTGGAAGCATGCGTTACTCGCCTTCTAGAGCAGTGGGATGCCCTGACGTTGTACTTCACAGCCGTAGTAAGTGAGAAACGTGATCCCTCATATATAACTGAGAGCATCCTGAAAAGTTTGAAAAATGATTTCATAAAAGCTCAGTTGCAATTCATCCATGTCCAGTTAAAACGAGCAAATGAGTTTAACAAAATGTTCCAAAGTACTCAGCCAATGTTGCATTGCCTTCATGATAAAGTTAATGAACTGCTCCTTCAGCTAATGAGTGATTTTATTCATATCAGTCACTTGCGTAACTGTGATCCATTTACCCTAGATGTTAATAACACTCACTTGCAAGTTCCAGTCAGTCAGATTTATCTCGGTATACTTGCCACAGACACACTACAAAACTCTGTTTTATTCAAGGACCTTGAAGGAGTAAAGCAGTTCAAATTAAGCTGTCTGGCATTTCTTCTAGAACTAATTGACCAAATAAGAACCCGGTTTGACACGAGAGCCTTCACAATCTTATCCTTTCTGGTACCAAAGAATGCTCTAAATCTGAAACCCAATAGTCTAAGGGAGGTGTTTAAGGCTTATCCATATCTGACTGATATATGTGACAAGGAGAGTACAGATCTTGAATGGCGAAAAATTGCTTTAGAGGGACTTTTCAGTGAAGTTCAAGATATCTCCCAGTTTTGGAAGCAACAGTTTTCTTTACAAGATGTTAATGGTGATCCAAAATTTCCAAACCTATCCAAAGTAGTTGGTTGTTGCCTTGCCCTTCCTCACTCAAATGCTTCTGTTGAGCGTGTTTTCAGCCAGTTAAATCTTATAAAGACAGACATGAGAAATTCACTAAAGTCCACCAGCCTTGTCAGTCTGCTTCATGTAAAAAATGGCTTGCACACAGCTTGAATTTCAGCACATGAATTAAAAATGGATGAAAAACTTAAAGCAGCTCTTTCAAATGTTGAGCATAGTGCTACTGATGCTGAATGCCAAAATATTCTTAGTGAAAAGTATAAAAAGTAATATGCTGAAATGTAAAACATCATCTTTGTTCTGAACAACTTACAAAATATTCTATAAGCCAGGATAAATATTTTCACGACCTAGTTGATCCTTCAAAAGTATGGATATATATTTGATTTGCAGTAACTAATGCACTTTGGTAATTTTAGTAAGTAATGCAGCTGCTATGTAACGCCACTTTAGTTGCAGCCCTGTCACAAATTTATATCTAAGCTATTATATCTTGCTTTATGGAGTGTTCTGTTCCATGCTATTAAGATTTTATAGAAGTTTTTATTTCTGTTATGGATATTCATGCATGTTAAGAGCTTCTAAAGTAATTTATTTGCATGGTGGGTATTCGTGCATTTTGTTATGGTATTAAGAGCTTACCAATTTGTTTTATTTGTGTGGTGGGTATATTATTTTTGGAGTGGTTTTCTCTATGCTATCAATATAAACCTTATTAGGTGGTGGATAATCTTACATTATGATATAACCTTACCAGGTACTTATAATATTAGGAGTTTATAGAATAATTTGATGTATGTGGTGGATATCTTTGTATTTTGGAGTTTCTGTTCTATATTATTAAGAAAGTATTAATTTTATCATTGGATGAACTTCAACCAACACTTATTAGTGTATCTTACTAATTTTTTTAAATTATATTACCCTGTGTTGCCCTTAAGCAGCAATATATATCAATGGTTTCTAAACTTATTGAAGCCCAAAGTAGATCATAATAATGTTGTTTTTCTCATGACTAGTGTAATCTCATGGATATGCATTTTGATGAATTTATTTATGGCACTTAATATTTTCAATATGTAATTGATTTCAGTAATTAACTCATACAGATACTGATCAATATCATCTTATTTTTATTAACCTCCACCAACCAAACCTACATTTAGTTAATGACATAAATGAAATCAATTAAGTAAATGCAATTTTCAAGGAGACTCGAACCCTTGATCTCACATTCACAATATAAACACCTTAACCATTAGGCCATCGAGACATGTGATATGTGAAAACCTTCACCTAATTAGTCTATGCTCTTGAATTCATTATTTTGAGATCTGAGGAAATTTGTTTGCATTTGAGGCAAATTTCCCTGTGTTTTAAGGAAATCTCACAAAACAGTTCTGAGAGCCCTGGTGCCAGCTGGAAGCTTGTCAGTCAGCATTTACCATTCAAGAGAGCAACACCTATCTCTCGCATTCTCTCCTCTTGACATTTGTGTATTTATTATTTTTTTTTATTCATTGGCATTATGCTTTATTTTTTTTGTATAAGCAATCTAAGGACGTGTGTGTGGCTGGGGTGTCCCTTCCTAGGTTGTTTGTTTTTCATATCTGTTTTTATTATTGTTTTAGTGCCGCAATCTATGCCTTATTAAGGTATACTGTATATATTTGTGTATGTACACTGTTTTATTTAGAGGTCCAGACTATTGGGGTGCCTGGTTCGAAGTAGAGGGTGGAGGACCCTATTAGGAATGTATTTATTTCTACACCGGGTGGAAACCATCGATATATTATTTAGACAAATATGTTAGTTAGGTCATGTACTTCATTGCCATATATGTCCACCCCGTCGGTAATTCATTATAAAAAAATCCCTAAATGAAATCCCTAAATCTCGCACGGCTCACCCGATCTCCAATTTCTGTTGCGTTGGTGCGGGACGGCCACCCCTCTCGCTCCACCACCTTCATTCATTTATGCCACGCCTGCGCAGTAGTGTTTCACACCTGCCAATAATAATCAATCATGTTAATGACGTTGCATCTGGTTACATGCCTCAACCACTCACAACTACCCACGCCTCTCTCTCTCTCCACCGTGCCTGTGGTTTCAGTTTTCACCACTCTAGTCATGGCTTCCATCTGCGATGTATGTACACCTTCCTTTTTTTATAATATTGAAAAGTGTCCAAGAAAAAACGAGCCAAGTTTAGATATTTTAAAAGCCCATGGTGTTTTGCCCTCAAAAGTTGATTGTGTTAAGTGTGGACGCCCCTGTACTAAGAGAACAAGTTAACACCAAAACAGGCAAAAAGACACTTGCCTGGCGCTGCCACCACGAATGTTTTCTTAATAAAACTAAAAAAAAAAACGACGCTGTGGCGTGTTAGCAACAATAAGGGTTCATTTCTCTCTGGCATTCATCTACAGCCATGGCAGGTTGTTCTGTTCATCAATTTATTCTGCCACAAATCGTTCTCACTCAATACCGCAGTTGAACACATTGAAATTAGCCTGAAAACTAGTGTTGACTGGCGGTCTTTTTGCAGCGAGGTGACAGAACATTGGTTTAGTGAACAACCACCAATTGGGGGTAGTGGTGTGGTGGTAGAGATCGATGAAACGTTAATTGTTAGAAGAAAGCATAACATTGGACGCATCCTTCGGCAAGTGTGGCTTTTTGGCGGCATTGAGAGAGGCACAAAGAACAAATTCATAGTACCATTGCTGGACGAAGACGCTGAGGCCCTCCCTAGAAGCAGAGCCATACTTATGCCAATAATTTTTAAATATATAAAGCCCGGAACAATTGTGTATAGTGACTGCTGGCGTGCATATAATACACTCAAAGACGAAGGATGTTCTCATAAATCAGTTAATCATTCTTTGAACTTCATTAATCCTCTCAATAAAAAAGTTCACACTCAAAATATCGAGCGCCTATGGAGGGATGTAAAAGAATATATTCGTCGCCCTGGTATAAGAGCTTATTTTCTTAGGCAGTATGTCGGTCGATATCTCTAACTGAAGGACCACAAGAAAAACGCTTTCCACACCTTCTTGACTGAGGCTGCCAAGCTGTATCCTCCTCAGTCTGACACCCAACCACCACCACCTCCACCTCACAACCCCGACGCTTCGGATACCGACTCTAACACTGATTCAAATTCAAACACCGACGACGACCACGACGATGAATGAGGTACCTTACTTAACCATTAGTAAATGTTATCTAGATTTTTGTTCTACTTTACCACTGGGTAATAGGTAAGGGGCAGCAACCCCCACCCATAATACTAGGTTAGGTTAGGTTATTTGGTTAGGTTAATGACAAAACTTGGCTCGGATTTCATGGATTTAGCGAGGGTGTGGGGGCAGCAGCCCCCACCCATTATACTAGGTTAGGTTAGGTTAGGTTAGGTTAGGCTAATGTTAACCTCATTCTTACTTGCTTTTTCCACGTTGAAAAACAAGAAAACCCGAGCCAACTTTTTAAATGAGGTTACTGTGATTTTGGACTCTGAAAAATAGAAAACCCCCAGCCAAGTTTGGTCAAAACTTGGCTCGGGTTTTTCCATTTTCAGGTTTTGTTACTTTTAAATATTTTATTTTCAGAGTTGTTCCAATATTACCCCTTTATTTACGTCTTTTACCCCGCAATTTCCCTGATGTTCATAGCCCTCCCCACTATCGGGGTGCCGTGTCTTAAGATTGATGGATAAGACTTTTGTTCTCGTTTTTCCGATGGGGTTCATAAAAAAACACACCTAAACAAACAACAAACAAGGAACAAAAATAAAAAAATACTTGTAAAAATCGTTATTATACTAGGTTAGGCTAATGTTAACCACATTCTTACTTGCTTTTTCCAAGGTGAAAAACAAGAAAACCCGAGCCAACTTTTGAAATGAAGTTACCGTGATTTTGGACTCTGAAAAACAGAAAAACCCGAGCCAAGTTTGGTCCAAACTTGGCTCGGATTTTTTCATTTTCAACTTTTGTTACTTTTCAATATTTTATTTTCAGAGTTCTTCCAATATTACCCCTTTATTTACGCCTCTTACCCCGCAATTTCCCTGATCTTCATAGCCCTCCCCACTATAGGGGGCCGTGTCTTAAGATTGATGGATAAGACTTGTTTTGCATTTTCCGATGGGGTTCATAAAAAACACAACTAAAAAAAACCCAAAACAAGGAAAAAAACTAAAACATACTTGTAAACATCGTCCCCGGTGTAAAACTAAATATTTACCGATTCATTAATTTTGCATTCATTATTGGCATGTATTTAACGTAATTGCATTAACGTAATTGCATTAACGTAATTGCATTAACGTAAATTAAATCGGAGCTTTCTCTTCTTTGTGCAGCTTAGGAAGGATCCTCTTCAGTATTGCCATTCGGTGCTGAGTTTTGTTGATAGTTGTGGCTCAAGATATCTTTTCACCACAACTAGGGGTTCCAGTTATTTGCATGGTTTGTGAAACCGAACCAGTTCTTGGATTGTGTGCACCTTTGGTCCCCAGAGAGCCTGGAAGTTGCGAATGAGCTCTGTTCTGTTGCGATAGGCTGTGTTACGAGTTGAGGCTACGGAGGTGCTGAATATTGACTTGTCTATGTTAGTCCATGGACTAGAAGCCTCTACTGTCAGTCGTAACAGGGGCGACCTCACCAGGACCTTTGTTTTAGCTGAATATATATATATATATATATATATATATATAATCAACCACCACTATAAATTTTGTTTGCTGTGATTTTTTTTTTTTTTTGTGATTTTGAGGGTTGCCCACATAGTCCTTTGTTTATTTTTTTTATTTTTTTGACTCGACTACTCAACCATGGCGAGTGTTCCATTGCATCTCTTGACCGAGTCGGACGCTAGGGCATTCCTCCTCGCCCAGCCTGATCGGTCCGAGATTGCTCGCCGTGGACGAGATGAATTATTGCTGGTGGCAGCTCTGTTGACTGGTCGAAGTTGCATTGAGCTCCGAAAAGAGGAGTGTGAGGCATTGGTGGTTGAGTGGGTGATGTCCCAATGGTGGGGCGACAGGTCATCGCCACCCGTGAGTGCGTCCAACGTAGACGGCATCACAAGTCCCCCAAGAAGCATGAGCCATTTGTCAGAGGACTCTCCTGGTTTGGGGACCCCTGGCTTGCCTGCTGCCGTTGTCACACTCGCGGGAAGGTTCCCACTCAAGTGACCCATGTCCTCACGCACTCTACACCAGTAACAACACCAGTAATTAATTATCGTCTCCCACTCCGCTCTTTGCCCGGAAATGCCCACCGTCCGGGGTTTACCCCGGCTCATCCCACCCAGATAATTCGCCCGACGGTACCTTCTAACCCCCCTGCTGTTATTAATCCTGATCTTTCTGTGAGAATGATGGAGATTGAGCTGGAGAGAGAGAGAGAATGAGGCATCAGGCCGAAGAAAGGGAGAGAGAAAGACAGCATGAGGAAAGACAGAGGGAGAGAGAAGCACAGTTAGAGAGAGCGCGCTGGCAGTATCAGCGAGAGGTGGGAGGTGCACGGGGTGGAAATGGTCGGTTTGAGTCAGTGGAGACCTGTCTGGGCCGCAGCTTCAAGCTTGTGTCCGCTTTTGACGAAGTGAAGGTATCAAGAGTGGTTTCTTCGCTTCAAAAAAAAGGGCTCACGAGTTTGGGTGGGATCATGGCCGGTGGGTCACACTAGCAGCCAGCGTATTAAAAGGCAAGGGCCTAGAGGCGTATGACAGACTCACGGCAGAGGAATTGGCAGACTATGAGTTTTTTAAAAGATGTGTGCTACAGGCATACGAGTTAAGACCCGAGGCCTACCATCTTTTGTTTAGAAATGCTCATAAAAGACCACATGACCGTCACGTCGAGTTTGAAAAGTACTTAAGAGACTCCTTAGATCGCTGGTTGCGAAGTGAAAACATTACCAACTATGTTGAATTTCGGGAACTGCTCCTCGTTGAACACTTCTGCAATGGGGTGGATAAAGAAATTTGTGCAAAAATCCGGGAGAAGCGAATTAAGCGGACTCGGGAGGCAGCATTATGGGCGGATGACAGGATGTTGGCTTTGTGCAGTACTGGGGGCAGGGGTTCAGGCACACACGCTGGTTTACATCGGCAGCATGCAGGTGGTGTTGTGCCCACCAGTATACCGTCCGCTCCCAAGGCAGGTGGGGAGAAGACGGGTGCGGATAATACAAATGCTAGTAAGTCTAGTACTTATGATTCACGTAAAGTGGTATGCTATTTTTGTCAGCAGAAGGGGCATATAAAGCCTAACTGCCCAAAATGGAAGCAGTCGGTGAGCAAACCCGTATCATTCTTGGTTGGCGTCCCAGCTGATGGGGGGATCCGGGCTACGGGGGGAGTTGCAGGGCATTGTCTGTTTGGGAAGGAGTCCACTAAGGTAACTCTCTCAAGCCAGACGACTGCGAGCCCAGTTGGAGACTCCCTGGGTATCGCTGGTAGTAGTTCGGAGGACCCGTATGTATGGGTGCGTGCCTTTTTGCATGATGGGCAGGTAGAGCTGGAGAATGGACAAGTCTTCCCTGTTAAAGTGTTCAGGGACTCAGGGGCCCGACAGTGTTTGTGTGTCCGGTTGCCTGGGATGGACACTAGAGGGGATGACTTTGTGCTGGTGTGTGGGATAAATTCTGAGGCATGTCACCCCCTGGTTCAGATGTAATTGAGGTGCCCTTTAGTGACTTCTTCTGTACCTGTGGCAGTCGTGGAGACTTTGCCCATGGAAGGAGTGCACTTTTTGCTGGGTGCTGATATGGCGGGTGATCATTTCCCACCGCCAGTGTGTGTCTCCAGTGTTATTCTGCCTGATGTTCCCGAGGACCACGATTCTGAGATTTATCCTGTATGTGCTGTAACGCGGTCAATGGCCAAGGTCGCGAGTCAGGATGAATTTGTTGAGGAGAAAGACAGATTGGATGACGCGGTAAATAGTTCAGAGGAGGGAGTGGACAGCCAAGAGTGCGCACTACCAATATCTCCCACGAACTGTGTTGGTGCCCAGAGTGATTTGTGTGATACTGGGATGCTTGTTGACTTCGATCCTTTAGTTGACTCTGGCACCAGAGGTGGTGAGGAAGGCAATAATAGGGGCCCTACAGGTGGCACAGTTATCGCATCGCCACCAACCATGCCCCTTTATATGTCGCATGATGGATTGGCGGCGGTGGCTCTAGCTGAATTAATGCGGTGCCAGCAGGCAGATGAGGAGTTGGTACCGCTCTTTAGCCAGGTGGGCAAGGTGTGTAACCATTCTGATGGTGCAGGGGAAATTTTTATAAGTGAAGGGTTGTTGTTCAGACGTAGGGGTTCTGGATGTAGGGGTGGAGAGGAGTTGTGTGACCAGCTGGTGGTGTCGCACGCAGGTGTTTCGACAAGAGCTGATACACCTGGCCCACGCAGCTCCTCTAGCAGGCCACCTTGGAGTCAGAAAATGCTTGACAGGCTGTCTCAGTATCTTTGGTGGCCACGAATGTCTGCAGCGGTAGCAGATTTCCTACAGTCGTGTCATGTGTGTCAGCTGGTGGGGAAACCTAACCTGTTGCCCCTCTACAGCCTATGTTACGACCGGGACTCTTATAAAACAAGGGCTCTTAATTATTGGACTAGAAAGGCACACAGCCACAACGGTAACACTAGATCCAACCCTCGAACTTATAATGCCGGCGCACAAAAACACCTATACCCTCCAGAGTTAAATCTGCGATAGCGGGGTATCCTCTAACTCTGTATAAATGCACTACTACTACATGCTGATGATCTCTGATACAGCCTGATCACAACAACATACAATTACGTTAATAATGTATACAAGGAAAAAGATAGAGAGCTTAATTAAATCACTGGAATGATTTAATGCAAACTAGAAGAAGGTATAATTAAAGTTACTCTAAACAATAATAAACTGTCACTAAAGAAAGTGAATGAAAGTCCTAAAGCATCGAACAGGAATCTTCTGAAGAAAGTCTGATGCTGCTTAAGATGATCGAATCGGATTTTGAACTGTATATAAAGCAGGAACAAGATATGACAAGTGTAGGGACATACAGTGTTAACTGGCATGGGAATAACGATAAATGCACAATAGTATTATCTCCAACAACAAAAGAAGTACTTCCTCAGGCAACGCAAAAGCCTGCTCGGGTTGTGCAACTCAACAACAACCAAGGCTTACAATCAATGTGAATAAAAATACTGCATACATAACATAAGAGTTTACAATCCTAATCGGGTGTCTGCTAGGCAAATAAAGTCTAGCTGGGATGTCCTAGGCTAGGAATCAATGGCTGAGCAAGCGGCTCGTAGCCTAGCGAGGTCCTTAAGACTGTACGGCCAAATTACGTTAAATGACGGCGTGCTCTCTTGAGAGATCCAGATCGCTAGTATCTGGTTCTCTCCTGGCGACCCTCTCAAAGTCAAAGCAAAACGAGTTAGCACAGTGTTGGGTGGCAGAGGCAAAAGGCCTCGCTCGCAACACAGTGCTAAACTCACAAGGTACACTGTCAGAAAGACAACCTAGGTCTCACGTATCCGTTGCGATTGTACAAGTTCAACAAAACTTGGTACACATCGGAAATCACAACATCAATAGCCTTACCCCAGTCTAGCATTAAATAGCCCAGCAGACAACCAAGAAATAGGTAGGGAGACCCCGTGAGTGTGTCGAACCTCTAGACAAAATGTTAACCTCTCCAAAATGTCTAACTAAACATGGAATATCTGAGAGCTTCAGCATATAATACGATGGCCGATTTATGAAATCGTGCAGAACCAAAGGAGAGTTATGATGTTAAATAGATTGGAAGAATGAGAGGTAAGAAGTGGAGAGAGAAAGTGTTTTATAGGTAGAAGTCGGGGACAGGTGGCAAGGGAGGTGTGAAGGGTATGCTGGTCAGGCAAGCTCTGAACAAGGAAGACACAATGGCAGCAGGGAGTGCGGGGGGGACCACTTTCTGACGCGGCAGGAGGGCAGTAAGGCAGCCAGCCACTCGGAGGGCCCGGCCGTGGCATGACGTCACCGAGACAACGTGTAACACTACGCGCACTACCCTCTGTCTCCTGCACTTACTCACTCACTCTCTAGCTGTATCATTCAGTCTTATACATTAAACTTATAACTGATAATATAAAATATAATGCATTGTCACAGGCGAAAATAAAGACCACTTCTGTACTGCCTGTGACATGACGATTCACAAGAAAGAAAGTACAACATTGTAGATAGACTGTAGCCAAATTCATTGCCCTGGCGAGTGTTAGCGAGTGGCCTAGCGACCGGCTGAGCCCACTTGGCGTTCTGCTAAGCTGCAGGCGTCACACCCCACCCAAGATATTAGACGTTCAACCATGAGCTCCATATCTGACAAGCAGAACCCTGATAAGACTCGCCACCCCTAACCACTTAGGAACAAAGAAGGCAAAGCTCAGTTCTCATCAACAACAAAAATTACAACCCCTCTCAACACAATAGCTTAATTCATACTGCTATGCTCCTAGAGCGAGCTTCTACTAGCCCAGCCTTCTGAGAGAAGTACAGGTTCGACTCAGAACTTCAGCTATAACATACTTTAAAAAAAATAACTTTTAAAGAAAGAGTTTTTATAGAATTTTCATTTTTAATATGTTTATGGCGGCTGCACTTACAGGGGCAAGCCTATTTTACTCTACTCTCAACACACACTGACTGAACGGCGAGGGTTCTCCTGCAAACAAACCCTCCCGTGACAAACAATCAGCCAAAACATTATCAGTGCCCTTAGCATGCCACACATCCAACTTGTGTTCCGGCAGCACAACAACACCTGACACTGATAAACTGCCCAGTTCATCACAAGACTGGCACTTCTCTTCACTCTTTCCAGCAACGGGACCTGCCAAAAGCCTTTCACTAGTTCTACCATCGTAATAGGCGATGCAGCTCCGATGCGGTCTATGGTGTCGTCAACTCTCGATAAGGTATAGCCGTCTGTCAGGGATAATTCACACCCACTCTTGCAATTAACACACACACTGAGCTTGCCACTTAACACAGGTTGTAAAGTTACAGGCAACGACCACTCACGACATTCCTTATCCCTCAGACCTTTCGTCAACACGTAATCCAGCTCTGCTTGCACCACAGGCTGTCGAGCAGGATTTATACGGTAGGGAATTAAACTGAGCCTTGCACTGTCTTCAGCCTCCATGTCTGATTCTACCCCGTACATCAGGCCTGGAGAAGCAACAAACATGCAGATGCACTGCCACAGCCTAGTAAACAACTTATCTCGCAGAACAACATACCTAGTGCCCTCCCACAACCCAGCCGAGACGGCAGCTTCTAACCTGTAGTCTCCCTGCTTCTCCACCTCCTTCCCTAGAACAGCCAGGTCATGAGAGTGTTACGACCGGCACTACGAAATAAACAAGGGCACTCAATATTGGACTAGATGATAGGCTATATCTGCAACAACGGTACGCTAATTCCAAACCCTCGAACTATTTCGCCGGTGAACAAAACACTTAAACCCTCCAGAGTTAATCTCCTGGATAACGGGGTATCAATTAACTGGGTTTTAGTGCACTTCTACAAAGGCTTACCGATGACGGCAAAGCCTGCTCACAACAGGAGTACTTTATATTAATAAAATGCTCTTAAGTAATAACAATGCTTGAATAAACTATAACAAGATTAAATAAAGGAGTACATGCTTACGTTAACTTTAGTGTGAGTCTGTACTCAACACTAACCTCTACAATGCTCTATGAAAGCACTGGAAGTCTAGTCCTACAGCAATCAGACAAAGAATCTTCTGAAAACGTCTGATGCTCTAAGATGCTCGTTAATATAGAACAGAAATAATGCAGGGGCAGGACACCAAAGCGTGTATCTTAAATATACCAATAAGTAGGATACATTTATATAAAACAAGGGAGTGCAACAACTCTGTGACAGCCCTAATAATCGCCACTCAAAACAGTACTTCCTTAGCCAACGTAACAGCCAAACTGGGTTGTGCACTATGCATCAACCTAGGCTAAAATAAGGTGTGAATAATTCCTAAAGCATACACAATTAAAGTTTATATACACAATGCTGTCTTTCTCACTAATGCTGTCTTTGTCACTAATAAAGTCTAGCAAAGGTATTAAGAAACTAGGCAGAGTGCAAGCATGCTCGTAGCCTACTGTCTCCCCTTGAACAGATTTCCCTTATGTTACGTTAAGTGACTTGGAGGCTCTCTTGGTAATTCCAGATTTCAAGTATCTAGTCTTACCCTGGCGCTCCACAAAGGTCAACAAAATGAGGTAGCAAGTATGCAGGTGAGATTAGGCAAGAGCCCTTCACTTGTATACTGCTACACTCGCAAAGGAAAATATGCACAAGGGTTACAGGCTAGCTAGCTTCGTCGATGTTGTACAGGCTCTGACTTGCCACATACATAACTCAGACAATGACCAAAGATACCTTCCACTGTCTAGCTTTAAATAATAAGAGAGAACAGCTCGATAATTAGGAGCACCCCAACACTATGGTACCATTTGACTAGGACGCTAATAATCCCTAAAACTAGTGCAAACATATATGGAGAGCTGGTTCTGGTAATACGACTGGCCGACTATGGAAGTCGTATGCAGAACCAGAAGGGATAAGTAATTGAATAAAGAGAGAAGTATGAAACCGGAGAAGTTCAGAGAGAGATAGTAGTATAGAGGGTTATATGGGAGACAGGTTGCAAGGGACATGTAGGACCTAGCACACCAAGCCTAGCTCTGCGGAAGGTAGCTCCTCGGGACCCCTAGGATCACACGCAAAGGCATGGTGGTCAGCCAATCACAGGCCGCTACGTCACCAGGCAGCAGGGCTGCAGAAGGCGCCAGGAACCACCAGCCAATCAAAACCGAGAGAAAGGACCACGCGGGCGGGAACCTCCGGGAGGGAGGGAGGAGGAAGAGCAACACTCACCTCCCCCACCCTGCTCGCTCGCTCTCTCTCCTTCACTACAATGCATCCTATATTCTAGCAAGGATATAAAATACTTCCAAGTGTCACAGACAAGAATAAAGATTACCAATGATCTGTCTGTGACAACATGTACTCTATGAAAGAAAGAACATCGTTCTACGATTATTGTAGACCATATCACTGCCCTGGCGAGCGCTAGCGAGTCACGAGCGCATTCTGGCAAGCTGGCCAGCGTAACAAGAGGGACAATCAGTACCACCTGTGCAGTCACTCCCATAGTTCATTATTGCTAAGGCTTCCCCGCCGACACCGTACATGCGCACCCCCGCATTTCTTGCACCTACATCTGCCTGCGCAGCATCACCGCGGCCAGATACAGTCGGTCTATGGTAGGGCTGTTGCATTCGACTAGAGCAGCATTGGGAGGCTATAAGGCGACCGGGCACATCCACTCCACAGCCAACCTCACCAATCTGCTCAATGTCCTCCTTCTGACTACCACCCTTGGCAGCCATGGGTTGACCTTGACCTGACAACAATGTCCAAGCCTCGTCGCCCACCTTGAACCACTGAAACAACGAGGCTAACAGTCTCCCAACATTCACGTGACCTGCCCACGGAACATCTTGCACCGCCTGAGTTGTGAGGCTCGGGGGCTCGGTATGACCAGTGGGGTATGAACCGAGCTGGTGCTGGAGCACTGGACACTACTGCTCAGGCAGGTGCTCTAGTGCTTCCACAGCCACCAGACTCGTGTCCCCTGCCCACTGCTCCGCCGAGACATGACAATCCCTACTCTATTTACACCTGTGCCCTACTGCCCCCCTCTCCTTCTCCACCTTGGCCGCTGCAGACCAACGCAGGGACAGCAGGCTGCTCGGGTGGTTGCCTCACAAACTCCTCCAACAGGTTCACATGATATGTTTCCCCGTCCTTGTGTTTGATCTCGACAGCACCATTACCACACTTCTGAAGTTCCGGATCCTCCAACTGCAGTTTACAAATATCTGAGGGAACCAACCTGTCTAAATGCTTCCTGTGACGCCTGCCAGCGTTGGCAGAATCGCCTCCCGGTAGCCACTAGCGCTCGCCAGGGCAGTGAAATGGGCTACAGTCTATCTACAATGTTGTACTTTCTTTCTTGTGAATTGTCGTGGTCCAACAGAGCAGTGTAGAACGTGGGTCTTTATTTTTCGCCTGTGACAATGCATTGATATTTTATATCATGAGTTGAACATAAGGATGCATTGTATGTGAAGGAGAAAGAACAGGAGAGCGAGCGAGCCGGGGGGGGGAGGTGAGTGTTGCTTTTTGCTTTTCTTTTTTGCTATTGCTCTCCTCCCTTCCTCCCTCCCGGAGGAGTTGCTCGCCCGTGTGGTCTTTTCTTCTCCGGCTTTTGATTGGCTTGTGGTTTCTGGCGCCTTCCTGCAGGCCTGTCTAGCCTGGTGACGTATGCGGCCTGTGATTGGCTGACCACCATGCCTTTGTGTGTGATCCTGGAGGGGTCCCGCAGGAGAGCTCTTCTCTTCTAGAGCTTGTCTGACCAAGCATACCCTTCACATGTCTTCCCTTGCTGACCTGTTTCCCGACTTTTTGACCTATAGAGCAATTTTGCTCTCTCTCAACTTTTTACCCTCTCATTCTTCCTCTCTATTTAATATCCACTAATCTCCCTTTGGTTCTGCACGATTTCATATATCGGCCATCGTATTATATGCTGAAGCTCTCGGATATTATATGTTTAGTTAGGCATTTTGGAGGGGTTACCATTTTTTCTGTAGAGGTTCGACACACTTACAGTGTCTCGCTCCCTTCTTCTTGGTGGTCTGCTGGGCTATTTAATGCTAGACTGGGGTGAGGCTATTGTTGTTGTGATTTCCGGTGTGTACTAGGTTTCGGTGAACCTGTACAATCGCAACGGAGACTTGGGAAGACTAGGTTGTCTTTTTGACTGTGCACCTTGTGAGTTTAACACGGTGTTGTGAGTGAGGGCTTTTGCCTCTGCCACCCAACATTGTGCTAACTTGTTTGCTTTGACTTTGAGAGGGTCGCCATGAGAGAACCAGATACTAGCGATCTGGATCTCTCAAGAGAGCACCCCGTCAATTAACGTAATTTGGCCGCACAGTCTTGAGGACCTCGCTAGGCTCCTACCGAGCCCGCTTGCTCAGCCATTGTTTCCTAGCCTACTACATCCCAGCTAGGCTTTATTCGCCTAGCAGACACCCGATTAAGATTATAAATATATGTGCATACATAACATAATATGTTATGTATGCACCATTTTTATTCACGTTGATAGCAAGCCTTGGTTGTTGTTGAGTTGCACAACACTGACGCAGGTTTTTTGAGTTGCCATGACGAAGGGACTTCTTTTGTTGTTGGAGATAATACCTAGTGTGCATTTATCGTTATTCCCGTGTCAGTTGACACTGTAACTGGTCTCTACACGTTCGTCCTATATTGACGCCCCCTGCTTTATATAACAGATTCAAAATCCGATTACCGATCATCCGTACCCCAGCATCAGACTTTCTTCAGAAGATTCCTGACTCGATGCTTTGGGGACTTTCGTTCACTTTCTTTAGTATAGGAGTGACAGTTCCATTATTGTTTAGAGTATAATAACTTTAAAATATACCTTCTTCTAGTTTGCATTAAATGATTGCAGTGATTTAATTAAGATTCTCTATTCTTTTCGCTAGTTATACCTTCTTACCGTACATTGTATGTTGTTGTGATCAGGCTGTATCAGAGATCATTTCCAGCCTGTAGTGGAGTAAGTGCACATTTGTTACCTGAGTTATAGGATACCCCGTTATCGCGATTTAACTTCTGGAGGGTATAGGTGTTTTGTGTGGCGCCGGCATTATAAGGAAGGGGTTGGATCTAGTGTTACCGTTGTGGGCTTGTGTGCCTTTCCTAGTCCAATGATTACAGAGACCCTTTGTTTTATTATACGAGCCCCAGCCAACGTCGTAACATGACGAAGCAACCCAACCTGTCTAAAGGCTCCCACCAATATCAAAAGGATGCCAACCCTTTTTTTCTCTCTGTGTGTAACGTTGCTGCCTCGGAGTCTCTTCTTGCCCTACCGTCCTCACTAGCTGTGGACCAGGTACATGCTTCTCCTAGACTCTCCAACAATGGTGCCAATAACTGAGTCCGCCAAGAAGAAGCTGCTGCGTACTAAACTCTCCAAACTTTTTACCACATTAGCGGGTCTTCTTCCAACCGTTGATCAGAAAGACTGAGGGAATAGGCTGTGACGCACTTTTGGATGCAAGAGATCTTGTAACAATCCACGCCCAATAGGTTGTACATGACACTTCTCTTATCTCTACCCACGTCTTTCCTGTTTCCTCCCTACTCACGTCGTCCGGCTTTCTCGGCGAACGACTAAGGGTGAAAACCTCAGAAGTAGGCACGCGCACAAGTCCTCTGCCGAGAAGGAGGTCGATGCCCCCAACATGCAAGTTTCTCCACAGTTCCAACATCCCAACTCTGTGGTCACACCATCTACATCCAGTTTCCATCCTGACCAACGGGTATGACCTGAGAGCATTGATACCTTGAACCACAACCAGCCCGTGCCGCGTTTATTGTCTATACCAGTACAGTTCTCCATCAAAGTCTGGAGAGGCACCCGTGTCCTCGCAACAAGACTCCCTCCAATGCTTCTTACCAGCCCACTTCACGCAGCCAAACAGGCCTCGATGGTCGCAAAGAAGACATCGCGGACAGGGTTCGTTTTGAAGCCTTCCGGATTCTTCTCCACTGGCTGTGTCCCAAGCCCTCTGACGTTATACCCCAGGCAAAACTCGGACAAAGACTTTGGGGAAACCTCAAATGTTGCGAGCCAAAGACCACAAACTGCATTAGTGTAGCTTGCTTGAACAGGCTCTTGCAAAATGCCCCCTCCTTATGACTAGGGAAGCACTCGTAGGCTTTTCCTTGGGCTTTTCCTTGGAGGTGAGGAAGGACCCGGAACGCCTTTCTAAACGGGACGGTACTAGGTTTATGGTCAGTTTTGGTGTCGTGTGCTCTTTTCTAAGTGTAATTATGTGTATCAGTGTTTTGGGGAGGGGGAGAATTACAATCCTTATTGCCTGCCATCAATCCCTTCTCTGTGGCAGAACCGCACCCAAGAATCAAAGATAACCCGAAGGTCAGCCATCTCAGCTGCCTCCTGAAGAGTGTTTCGGGGTTTTTTTTTTCTTTAACTGAAAACCCGTTGAGACCCATGCGTCGCACGTGTTGAGTCGGCAGTCTTTGATCACACAACTCCCAGCGACGCAATACACGTGCGTCCGACATATAAAAACACTTACGTGGCTTCGTAAGGTAGGAAATGGGGGGAGAATAGGAGGGGGAGGGTACCGTAGTTGTGTGGGGGAGCCGGGCCAGTAGGTGTGGAGCGGGGCCGAGGACAAGCCGCGCGGCTGGTGGTGGTGGGCTTAGTTGGGATAGTTTTTACATCCCTAGTTTACCGCCACTTTGAACCTTCATTCACTCCGGTCCGTATGGGAGCTAGAGGCTTGAGATTTATGTGAGATACTCCTTAGGATGTATGCCGTACAATGCATTTACTCAGTTTTTACCCTAGTGCTCCCGGGAGGTGTGGTCATGAGCGGGGGGAGACGAAACTATTGAAACCACAACCCCCCCGCCACCCCCACCCCCACCCCCCCCCCCCCACCTCCCCCCAAAACCACTCACAACTCAGGCCCCCCCCTCCACGCCCCAAATGACCGAAATGAGTTTTTTTTTATTTGTTGTTGTTCTTTCAGTTCTCACCCATTCTCTTCCATTTTGGACTCAACACATTTTTTTGATAAGCTCCCCCACCCCCCCCCCCCCCCCCACCCCCACCACCCCCCCCTCCCCCCCCACCAGGCCCCCCCACCAACCCCCCCCCCAACCCCCCCACCGGCCCCCCCCCCAAACAAAAATGTCAGCGGTGATTTTTTTTTTTTTTTTTTTTTCATTTCTCATCCTTGTCTTCCATTTTAGCAACCAAAACAAAATAAGTTTAAAATGGCTTGGGACTTGGGTAGGTGAACAAAATATTATAACTAGCCCGGGGCTCACGGGGTTAAGGATTCAACAGTTCCAAATCGCCGCCCGTACACTTAAAAAATTGTTCTAGAAGCATTCAGCTGTTTGCAACTCCTCAAAACGTCCGATGCCTTCTCAGAAAGCAGCCCGTTTCTAAACTGCATCGGACAGATCCCCCGGGCATGCTCAAGAAAGTTGCACTCACGACCCTTTCGTTACACCCCGACACACCCCCGGAACTTCAATCTGTAAGTCTCTGGTTGTAACTCATATGCCCGCAGGACAGCCTCCTTCAA